>JAOQMP010076530.1:0-19352 GCA_027563575.1 Erythroxylum pedicellare | reverse complement strand
AAAAGAATGCCTCTATCATATTAACAAAATTTTAGTTCATCAAGCTTTGATCAAGAATTAAAACAAGTTCTAGAGAGCTATGAAATTAAGCAGATACACACATAAATGAAAGAATTTAGGTCCAAATATCCTTCTAACAAGGTTAGTATCTCAATTAAGCAATCTCAAGATTTAAAAATGCATAGTGCTACTCTCTCAACGTACCCTCACTTGCCTCTTGTGAAAACATTGAAAATGGAATTAACTAAAATCAACTATCATTGAAAAACATAGATGGTTTTCCAAAAACACATGAACAACTTTGAAATTTATAAAATCTTTAAGACACAGGGGTGAGAAGAATCTAATTTGAGAGAAGTATTGAAATGAGGGAATTAAAATAAAAAATGTCCTTTTCTTTCTATGAAAGGAATTGACTTCATCGCGGCGAAACATAAGTTCACCATTGATTCGCTTTGTCTTTCTGTTTTACCCTTGGAGGTCGAATCAAAAATTGAATTCCAAGGATTGCAATATAGAATGCAACCTTAGGTCGTCTCACTTAATCGGAACCTAATGCAATGGATCTAAGCTAGCCTAAATGTCATGAAATGCAACTAAATTGGTTAGGAAGGGGGATTTGGTTCTTTGGAGAACTAACAAAATTAAACTAATTGAAAGGGAAGTGTGTAAAAATATTATTTTTAAGTTTTTGGGAATAAGAAATCAAAGGTTAAAACTATGATCAAATATGATAAAATCCTCTTGAAAAATGAGCTTTGGCTATCTTAGTTCAAAATAAATCTTTGTGGGATTAAAATCACTAAGTTTCCAAATGATAAACCTTAATGAACTCTTTAAGTCTAAGGTTTTAATTAATGAACTCCATTTCTTAAAACCTTGTTGAATGCATCTTAGTGAGTGCTAAGGGTAAGTTAATGCAAGTGGTCAATTTAGTGATCAAGTATTATCTCAATATCAAACACAACTAAGTAGATAAAAGAGAATTAACAAAATCACGAAATGACATTTATGAGACTTCATATATTCAAGCTCCAAGTTTTACATCAACAAACCCAATAACACCATACATTGTTTAACACTTGATTAAACTATAATCAAGAAAATCCAATTACAAAGCATAAATCCTAGCTAAGGAGTTCACAATAATGTAGTTAATTATGAACAAACTACTCCCCTTTGAAGCCCATTGAACTCAACCCATTGCTACATCTTCAAGAGGAAATGGTGCTTAGCCAAGCATTGCTTCGGGAGAACTCACAATCGGAAACCCACCAAGAGCATCTATGGCAGTAGTAGCAAATAATGAATATGGCGATATAAAAATGGAAAGAAGTGATTGATGATGGTCAAGTGGAGAGGAAGAGTCGTGAGTGTGTTTATCCTCTGTAAGCTTGTTAAAAAAATTTTATTCTTATCGTGTCTGTCTGCTATAACCTAATTGGTAGGTTTTTAAACGAAGGATGCTGGGTTGGGTCGCACAGTGAGTGATTTTTCCAAAATTGGCGTGGCAAACTTTTCCTGAAAGGTTTTGATCTGTTGTTGGTTCCTTCACCATGACGAAAGAATTAATCTTCGCCGCAGCGAACTTTTCCCGAAAGTTCAACATGGATTCTGTGTTTCGCTGCGGTGATAGATCCACTTTGCCACAACGAACTTCCTATTATGCCTCATTCTCTCATTGACTTCACTTCAGCCTTATTTCATTCCGCGTCTTCTTCTTGACTTCCTTTTCCTTGAGTCTCTTACAATAGAAAAATGGTAGTTTGCAGTATCAATTGTTCTTAGAAAAATAATTAGTGCAATGAATACTGATTTGTAATAATTTTTACCTTCAAACTACATAAAATAAAAGCACACACTCAAGAATCAATTTAAGCACAAAAGCTAGTGATAGGAGTCAAAAAGTGTAGCAAAAGTCATGAAAATGTCGCCAATTTATGTAATAAACTTGGGCTCAATCAGCTTCCAATCGGCCTGCCCCTTCTTAGAACCATCCAACATGAAATCAATTTCACTCCCGAAGCCCAAATTCCCCATAAACATTCCTATAGGATGAGCCTAAAAGAAAATAATGAATTGCAAAAGCAAGTTGATGAGTTGTTAAAGAGAGGTTTCCTTAGAGAGAGTGTGTCACCATGTGTGGTCCCTACATTTGTTGTTCCTAAAAAGAATGGAAAATGGAGGATGGTTATTGATTCGAGAGTGGTCAACAAGATTACTATCAAGTACAGATTTCCTATTCCAAGACTTGATGATATGCTGGACCGGTTACATGGAGCTATAATGTTCACTAGGTTTGATCTTGCAAATGGATTTCACCAAATCCGTGTGAGAGAAGGTAATGAATGGAAGACGTCATTCAAAACAAAGGAAGGACTCTATGAATGGTTATTCATGCCTATGGGACTTTCCAATTCACCTTCCACTTTTATGAAGTTGATGAATGAGGTACTTAAACCATTTCTCAACAAATTTGTGGTTCTCTACTTTGATGATATTTTAATCTATATTACTAGTTTACATGAGCATTGCATTCATTTGAGGCTTGTTTTTGAGGTTTTGGACCGCGAATCATTATATGCAAATATGGAGAAGTGTCATTTCTTGATAGCACAATTAGTTTTTTGGGTTATGCAGCGTCTAAAGATGGGATTAGTATGGATCCGGCCAAAATCAATGAAATTGTAGAATGGCCAATTCTTAGCAATCTGTTTCAAGTAGGAGTTTTCATAGGTTTTGTTCCTTTTATAGGCAGTTCATTAAGGGTTTTAGTACAATTCCAAGTCCTATAATGGATTGCATGAAAAACGGTTTGTTTAAGTGGACTCCTCAAGCTATAATTGCCTTTAACACTTTGAAAAATGTCATGACCAAAGCTCCTGTTTTAGCCTTCCCTAATTTCAGCTTGCCTTTTGAATTAGAGAGTGATGCTAGTGGGGTAGGAATAGGGGTCGTTTTGAGTCAAGAGGGTAGACTAATAGCATTCTTTAGTGAAAAGCTAAATGACACTAGGAGAAAATATTCTGCTTATGATCTTAAATTCTATGCCTTGGTCCGTGCACTTAAACATTGGAGTGCATATTTGTTGGCAAGTTCTTTCATCTTGTATACTGATCATCAATCTTTGAAATACATTAAAAGTCAATCTAATTTGAGTAGAAAACATGCATCATGGGTTGAATACTTGCAATCCTTTGATTTTGTAATGAAGTATAAGGATGGTCCAAGTAATGTTGTGGCCGATGCATTGTCTAGGAGAAATGAAGTTCTTAGTACTATGCATGCTCATGTAATAGGTTTTGAGGACATTAGGAACTTGTATGAGGGAGATAGTGAGTTTGTTGAGATTTGGGAGGGAGTTTGGAAAGATGGTGCATTTAGGGATTTTGTCATTCATGATGGTTACCTTTTTAAACTTGATGCTCTTTATGTTCCTAATTGTTCTTTAAGACAAGTTATCTTAAAAGAAGTCCATAGTGGAGGCTTAGCCGGTCACTTTGGAAGAGATAAGATTTATGAGTGGGCTAGTAAGAATTTTTATTGGCCCAAGATGTGGAAGGAAGTCACTCGGTTGGTTGGGGGTTGTAACACTTACCAGCAATCCAAAATGACAACTAGAGCTCATGGTCCATATATGCCATTGCTGGTTCCTAAATCTCCTTGGGAACATGTAAGTATTGACTTCATTATTAGCTTGCCAAGAACTAGGAGAAATTATTATAGCATTATGATTGTAGTAGATAGATTCTCAAAGATGGATCATTTTATTGCTTATAACAAAACTAATGATGCATCTCATGTAATGAACTTGTACTTTAAAAATGTTGTAAAACTCTATGAAATTCCTAGGAGTATTATTAGAGATAGAGATGTAAAGTTCTTGAGCCATTTTTGGAGACATTTGCGGGCTAGACTAGGAACTACTTTGAAGTTTAGCACGGCTTACCACCCTCAAATGGATGGTCAAACTGACGTTGTAAACCGAAATCTTGGCAACATTTTAAGAAGTTTATTGAAGGGAAAGGTGAAGAATTGAGATAGCTTGCTTGCTCATGTCGAATTTGCCTATAATAGTTCAAAGAGTAAGACCACAAATTTTACACCTTTTCAATTAGTTTATGGTGCTAATCCTCTTGTTCCACTTGATTTGAGCATGGCTAGTTCTAGTATTCCATTTAATGTGAAGGCTGAGGATAAAGCTTTGGAAATTGTCAAGCTCCATGCCAAAGCTAAAGCTCACATCGAAAAGAAGAATGAAGCCTACAAGATGTAAGCCTAGTTAAAGTCTTTAGTACACTTAAGGAAAGAAAGATTTCCATCCAAGAGGAAGAACAAATTGATGCCTAGAGCTGAAGGATCGTTCAAGATTCTCAAGAAAATCAACTAAAATACATATAAGGTAGACTTGCCAAACACTTTCAAGATTTCTAACACTTTCAATGTTTATGATTTGAGCAAGTATGTGGACGACACAATGAGTTCCAATCTGGTTGATGAGGCTGCCTATAATGAAAGTTTTGAAGGAGGGGAGAATGATGGAGGTCCATCCAGACAAGTTTATAAAGACATTGTCAACATAGGCCCTGGTTCGATTACTTCTAATGCAAGTGATGGAGGTGACATTGGTTCAATTGATGAAGAGCTTGAGGAAGAAGATGTTAATCTAATCCTAAAGCTCCAAGTCTTGTTGAGTCCTTTTGGGACTTACAAATGTGTAATTTTTAAGGGCCAAAATCCTTGTGCTTATTAGGTTGAGAAGGCCAACTTTTGCTGCACTCTTGAATGATATTCAAGCCTAATTTGAAGCCCAATAGCTCAGCCTAAGGCCTGGTCAAATTCAACTGAGTTGTGAGATCAATAAACATTTAATTACCTTTTTTATGTTGGTTTTATGATGGTTATAATTCATACTTATTTAACTTCAATTATTGTTGTGTAACTTCCTTATTTAGAAGAGATAAATGTGTGTTTATGACCTGCTGAGAGGCCGATTCATGTAGCCATCCAACAGGCCATGCATTTTCGTTTTTCCCATATATATATGTGTAATCTCTCAAAAGGAAGGTTAGATTATCAAATTCAAATCGTGGGAGAGATTTGCTTTTGCAAGTTATCATCTTTATTTGGGTAGTTTCCAAAAACTATCAATTGGGTTTTGTGTGTAGTCTAAAAACACTCTATTATCATTCCTTATTTACTTGATCATTCCCTTTCATTCATCTAATCTTCCATTTCAGTCAAATTCTTCACATCAGCTCCTTTTGCATCATTTCCTAAAAACTGCCCAGATTCCTAATCCAGAATATCCAAAACAAGAAAAATCATATCTTTTTCGTTGCCCATCATTTCAGCAAAATTCCTTCACCAATGTTGTAGTTCACATTCTGAACTTCAATTTGACATATAATTCCATCCAATTCCGTTCAGTCTTTAGCCCAGAAAATGAGCTAGAAAAATCTTCTAATTATCTACTCCTGCAAATTCAGCCTTTTCCTTTTCCTAGAAACCACCCATCTAAGAAATTCCATATCTTTTAATTTGTTCATCTTTTCACAAAACTTGCTTCTTCAAGATTGTCTTTCACATTTCGAACTTCAATTTGGCATATAATTTGACCCTATTTGCTTCAAACAATCACCTAGAAAATGTGTTTGAATTTGGATGTCTAAATCTACCTGTTGCCACACCTTTCCAGACACATCTGAACTAAATCAGTCATACCTTCTAAACCTTTGATCTGATTGAAAAAATTCCTCCATCAAAGTTGTAGTCCACATCCTGGTCTACAATTTTGTCTCAAGAACCACCTTCAAATTCTAAGCTTTTGTCTAGACTTCACCTTACAATATGTCTATTTGTTTGTATTCGGGAAATTCCAGATTTTACCAAATTTCAACAATCACCCCTAAACACCACAGCAACCACCACGCCATCAGATCATATCTTTACCACTGATGGAACTCCTCAAAGTGATGGTAAACTTTATCAACAACTAGTTGATAATCTTATATATCTTACTATCACTTGTCTAGATATTGTTCATGCATTTCACATTGTCACTCAGTTTATGTCGACACCTTGTACCACTCACTTTTCTGTTGTTCTTTGTATACTGTAACACTTTTATGGCACCTTGTTTCATGGTCTTTGCTTTAGTCATTCATCTTTATTGGACTTACATGTATAAAATGATGCCAATTGGGTTCGAAACCTAACTAATTGCTGATTTACCATTGGCTACTATTTCTTGCTTGCCACATTTTTTATTTCTTGCATAATAAAAAGCAAACGATTATCTCTCACTTGATCTCTAAATTAGATTATCGAGCCTTTGCTGACACTACCTATGAACTTTTATGGTTACAATGGTTACTTTAAGACATTAGTGTCACCTTTTCTTTAGTAGTTCCTCTCTTTTGTGATAATCATAATGCTATGCAGATTGTTCACAATGATATCTTTCATGGTCAAACTAAACACATCGAGATCGATTATCATCTTGTGTATCATGATATGCTTCAAGAAATACAACTTGTCCCAATCTCATCTCAAGCACAAATTGTTGATCCTTTAACCAATCACATTTGCCTCGATATTTTCAAGATATTCTCTCCAAACTCAAGTTACCGTTTTCACTACCACATTGAGCTTGAGAAGCATATTAATGTAATCTTTGTTCAGTTAACTATCAACTATAATTAGTCTGCATTTTTACCTAAATTCATGTTCATTAATGAAGTGTATTGTTAGTTAATTTGTTTCTTTCTTTAGAGTTCATAGTTGTGCATTAATATGTGTTTTTCTAAGTATTTGGCATGTGTTTCTTGCATAATAGGTTAGTATTATTGTGTTTTAGGACTTGTTTTGTATGTTTTTGTTTAATTTGATCTTTATGGTTCTTACTTTTTTGTTTGATGTTGGTTTAGGATATGAATTCATCATTTTGGTGTAGAAATGGATGGTGGACACCTTTATGATTGAGCTAGGGTCCAAGAGAAGAGAAGAGAAGTGGAGCTGCTGAAGAAGAAGAACCCACGACCGTGGGAGAGGGCATGTTTGCCACGATCATGGGAAATCTATACAGAAAGTTTCTATCACATTAACCCACGATCATGGGAAGCATAAGGATAATTCCCGCGATCGTGATAATTCCCATGATCGTGGGATGCTTAGCACGAAGAGACATGCAGGTTTCACTTTTTTTATAGTTTTATGACTTGTCTTGATATATATATTATAAAAAATTCCTTAGGGAGGGAGAGTGTCGTGGAACTTGCCTCCTAGAGCTTAAAGACAGATTGAGAGCCTAGAGATAGGTGGAGAATCAAAGTTTTTATTCCCAATTGGGCAAAGAGCACCCCGCCATCCAGATTTTCCAGATTTGGGCAAAGAAGAGGAAGAGCTGCCCAATCTAGTTCTTAATTTGATTTCTTTCTCTTCTATTATGTTTAATATGATTGTTTGGTTGTTGGGGATGTTAATGATATTATGAGTGGCTAAAACATTTTTAAAATTTTTTTATTTAAACTATTTGTGAACCTTCGGCTGTTGATTTAATAATATAAATGTTTATGTTATTTATTGAGCTTAAACCCTGCAATAAGTCTAGAGACTGAGCTTGGTAATTTGTGTTAAATGTACAACTAGAGTTAGCACTTAATAGACTTATAAATAACAAGTTATTGATTTATTAGGAAGAGATTTCAATAGATTGATATAGTGCCTATAGGATAGCTTCATATCTAGTTGAATGTTTAGGAAAGACTTTGCATATCAAGAGATTCCAAAGTTAATCCTAATCCTAATTTATTTAACTGGTGACATTTAGTTGTACCTTGAGAGAGGGTAGCTAAAATTTTAGGAAATCTTCGGTCAAACATTAGTTGAATCAATTGACCAAAGGGGAGCAAATAGGGATAATGACAAATCCTAATATTAATCTTATTTTTCTCCAAGTTTTAGTTTATAATTTTGGCTTTGATTGCGTTGCTTTCTTTTACCTTTGGTTTGTCTTTATTTTACTTTTCTTTTTAAATTTGTTTGAATTGGTTTCTTAAACAAAGCACAGTCTAAATTAAGTAGTGCTTAAACACAATCCTTGTGGGATCGATATCTACTTTTTACTACAAGTTACAACCCGTATACTTGCAGTTTTAGGTGTAAAACTAGTAGTTTGTTTTGCAATTAACAAGAGTCACCTAAAGTGTATAAGTAAAATAGGTGGATGCACATCACATTAGAGACATACAGAAATACAGAGAACATTTCTATATTTCTTTTTCGTTCTCTGTTTCTATAAAGATAATGAATCTATTAACTCTATTGATCTTAAAGCATTGCGAACACAGGTATTTTAACTTACATGAAAATCCATTATAATGTTTCTTGGGTGGTCATTCGACTTCTTGATTATACCAAGAGAGTACTGAAATTCGTCAACTCAAAATAGGTTGATCAATTGTAAAATACAAAACGTTTAAAGTAGATAAGACAATTCGTTAATTAGGATCCAATTGTAATATCTCAAAACCGCAACCATCTTCAATAGATTGGCATCACAAAAATTTTTGATATAATAAAAAGTCCCATGTTGTCCCAAAAACTAAGCTACACATAGTCACTTATAGCAACATGGAAACTAGAATAAGGGAATTCGAGTCCTAGCAAATTTGAAAATAGAAAAGTTGAACTATTTCCTAGGAGCAACACACAGTCAACATATAGTACTTAAAAATTCTAAATCAGGGAAATAGATCTTGATATGCTTATAAGAAAAATCCAAAGGAGAGGAAAAAAAGAAGTCAGATATGACTCCAATAAAACTAAAAAAGGAACTAATTACACTACCAATCAACCAATGACTTCAACGATCAAGTCCAAGTGATAATTTCAAAGAAATTAAAACAAGAAAAACTTTGTCTTTTAACAAATCCATTCAACATATAACCATTGCAATTTATTATAAAATACAAAGACATAAAAGAAAGAACTGACTATACTAGGATGCATCCAAATGTCTTTTCAACAAACCATGATTCAAGTTAATGATATTATTAGAAATTTATAAGTTGAAAATCTTACGTCAGAAAGAGACATTAGGATGAAGTGAGTTATATACAAAGATAGTACTTATAACACATTGCTTTAAGATTTTGGGTTGAAATATAATGTTCTGATTGTATATGAGCTCACTTGGATCTGATCCAATTTTTTCCCAAATCCACCAACATGGCACTACTCTTAAGTTGGTGTGTATGAGAATAAAGAAAATAGGCAGATAGATAAATGTATTTACTCTTTGAAACAATGAAAGTAACTATCAAACCAAATTTATGATGTATTATGAAGATGCCATGCCAATAAATACTAAAACATGTCAATTTCATTTAAGTTAAAAGTAACAGTCAAACTGAATTCATGCTATTTTCTAAAGAAGTCGGGATAATGACTACTATACAATTTCAATTTCATTTAAGTTAAAAATAACTAATTATGATGAAAACGAGAGATAAGAAATGTACTTGCTTATATTGGAATGTCATATGAGAAATACAAAATTACAACCAAACTTGTTTTGAATTGCCAAATTGTAATTTTTTTTGGAGTTTAATTGAAAAACAAAGATTTTTTAAAAAGAAATGTAATTGAATATTTAGATTTGCTTAAAGTCCATGAGTCCTTGATCCTTTTAGGATCAAAATGCCTCCACAATATTTCACTAACTAATCTATTAGCTCTAACAAACCACGATGTAACCCTTTGACAATTGGTCAAGTCATGAAAAAAGAGAGGTATAGCACTCTATGATTAAAATAGATTTAATTATAATTTTCAATTCAATTATATGCACTTGCCACATTATGAGGGCAGCATGCCTATAGTGCATGTGCCATATGTATCAGGCTAAATATGCGGAGTGCTACGTGCAACTGACATGCAACTGATGTTAATGTATTATAAGATTAAAAAAATCTTTAAATTTTTGTAATTTATAAAATGATTTTTAAAATTAATTTAAATTATTTTTGGGCCTTGTGAATATATAAATTTGAAAATTTTAAATTTGTTACTTAGTAATAACTAAGGTTTAACTTTAGAAAAACTCAAATACAATTTTTAAAATCATATTTGAGTATATTTTCATTCAATTAATTTCAAATAAAGAAAATAAATCTTATTTATTATCTTATAAGATATAGTGACGAATGAGTTCACTAAGATTATCTAAGGAGACATGCCTTAGTATATGTTATTTGTTGATGACATTGTGTTAGTGGATGAGACAAAAGAAGGTGTTAATGTCAAGATAGAATTTTGGAGGAATATAATAAAGTCAAAGGGTTTTAAATTGAGTAAGACTAAGACTGAGTACTTAGAGTGTAATTTTTCAGGCCATAGGGTGGCGTTTGATGTGGAGATAAAGATTAGTTTAGAAGTTATACCACAAAAAGATTATTCTAGTACCCTAAATATATCAACTAAAGCAATGAGGATATCGATAGAGATATAATTAACCATATTAAATTAGGGTATTTAAATGGAGTGGTGCATAGGGAGTTTTATGCAATAAGAAGATAATGATGAGCTAGTTTTAACTATAATAAAACTCTCAATATTTGTAAGTATACGGATCATAGACTTATAGTATCAAAAGGTGTCAATCTCGTGAGGAATATGTAAAACTAATTGAACCTAACTTTGTATAAGGTAATAAAGTATGATTTGAGTGAAATAATGACAGAAAATTAAAAGAATTAAATAAAAGCAATCAAATAGCAAATACGAGCTGTTAAAATTGATTAAAAATGATTAAGTATGAATGTATAGGATCTACTTTTGCATTATTTTTGTTCCCACAACGATTATTGATTCAATAATGTGTCGATTTTAGATTTTTGAAGGTTTTGACTACTCTCAAAACCTAACTAGTTAACCCTAATTGAAACTGAAATTTTCATATTGCAATCTCTCAATTCACAACTCTTTCTCTAATGTTTTCAACTAGCTCTGAAGTTACGTATTGAATAATCAAGTTATCACACAAGATCTCTCTTTGAATGATAGTTGATTTGTTAATCATGTGACATATTAATTCACCAACTCTCATTGCACAAATTAATCATTTTACTTTTGACTCACTCGCTCAATTGATTGCTAAGGTATAAACTTGCACCATTAACACAACATATAATATATATTGAATCAATAAAGATTAAAGTCATAAAAAAAACTACAGAATAAACCCTAATATAAAATTTAAAACAACATAAACGTAATAGACATCTAGAAATTTAGTTTACACATCAAGTAATATGAAAATAACAAAAGAGAAAGAAAGAAAAACTCTATTCGGAGCTTAATCTAGAAAACTGGAAATTTGGATGTCTCACTTGATCATTGTTGTTTGATCCACTTTTGTAAGATGGTAGCTACATTTTTTAGGCTTCATAAGGTTCTTAAATAGTCTTAGAGAGTCTTGGGGTGTAACTAGGGTTTTCATCTTTTGATTGGTTTCAAAAATGCCCTCAAAACCTAAAATATATGGAAAAGTTGTGCTTGGGAAGTCTCTGTTATATATGGAGTCACGATCATGACTATGTGAATTTGCTATTTGTCATGATTATGCATATGGAGTCATGATCATGACCTTAGGTAAATCTCTTCTGTCACGACTGTGACATGGGAGTCACGATCGTGACCTAGCCCATATAGCTCCATGCACGTCCAAATCTCTTATTCTTCACATATGTGATTTCCAACACTAATAAACACATCAAAAACCTCAAGAAACATATAATTTCGAATGAAAACAAGCTCTAAACCACGCAAACACTTAGAATATAAATAAACACTCACATTAACATAATTTTAAGTCTATATATGCAATAATCATCTAATAAACACCTATAAACACACTGAAACACCTATCAAAACATATTATAAACTACCCCTATCAATATCCTGACACTTAAGCTTTTTCTTATCCTTAAGCAGAAACAAAACACAAATTCATCAAACCCAACATAAACACGTGCATCCACACAATATGCAATAATAAGAAAATGGCATCAAACATTATGGAATCAATTTAACCATAAATATCAATACTTTAATTTGTTCCAACATCTAATCTATGCATTTCATGAATAGGCACTTTGAATTGAATATACATATTAATCAAAACATTAACATCTTATTCATTCACCTATAACACTTGTACACATACATTTATAATTAGTAATCAATCAAAATTGCAACTATCACTAAGTGTCCTTTCATGAAAATTTTCGCTATTTTTAAATATTAGTAGGATTTATTTATTGAAACACCACTTTTTCTATTTTTCTTTAACATTAACCTGGTCTTTTGACACGAAGGCAAATACCTTGTCATAAATGTCTACCGATTACTCAACTAGGCCATGTTTTATTAATTAGCTTGGTTGGAATGTCATTCTAGCCTTTTGACATGAAGATAAACATTTTGTCGTGAATGCCCCTAGTTACTTAACTATATCACATTATTAACTAGCTTCCCAGCTTTGTTCATAACCCAATGTTTGTGTCAAAAGGGCCAACAGAATAGTTATTCATTTAAGACATAACCTACCTTATTTCTTCTTAGTTATTCATCCTTATGAAAGATTACTAATGATGCTAACTCATTCAATTGACTTATAATTATAAATGCATATAATAAATTCTCTAAAGCGAACAAACTAATGCCATTTCCTAATTAACATGCATATTCAACTAAAGATACTTAAAACTAAAATTCACAAGCCAAAATGCCTTTACAAATTCAATGACTATTTTCAAAGCTAAATTACTTCCATCAAGTTATTGTTATTAACATATTCACACAGTTCGGACATATTCTCAGACGATGTCAACCTAATCAAAAACTAACAATATAGTAGCAAAATTCACACTCATGATGACATATCAATGTAGACCTCCCTATATTTGGATAACACATTATCCTTAATGTGAGAGCATAAACAACACAAATATAAAAAAATAAGACATCACATAAAGAAAATGTAAGAGCATGAAACTCATTAAGGTGATAGGGGTGGTGATGGTGTTGGAGACGGAATGTAAACACCCTGATCAGCAAAGTGTCTAAAGATTTTCTTAATGTTACATCACTACCATTGTTGTTCTTGCACCATATCCTTCAAAATTTTTGTTATTGTTTGAAACCATATAAAGGTCCTTCTCCTAACCTGCCTCTTTATCATCCTCAGCCTCTTTACTGGTTAAGCCTTTATGTTGTTCTAAAGTGGTGTGGAGCTCTAACTAGCCTCTCTTATTTTGTGTTTCACATGTGTTTTAGAGCTAACATTTCACAGGCCCATATTGTTGGAGTTATGTAAATATAATGCCCCTGAAAGCAAATGTATTTACTTATAACTTAATCTTCTTCCAGTTACTTTTTTGTAATGAAAATATTTATTATTAATAACAAAAAGAGTTTGGTTTTATTTGTATGAGCATAATATAACTAGTCATAAGGTATCAAGATTCTTTTGTAAGTAATATACATATATATAGAGATGTATGGGAAACATGTATATTACTAGAATCTAAATTAGTTGATTTACAATTCAATGATCCAATTGGTCGCTTGATTATAGTTTAGACTGTAGTGTTGCGATTTATCTCCGTGTAAGTAAAGGAGTTTACTTCAAGGGAATGATGAGTTTTAGATCATGAAAGTAGTTGACTATCGATAATGGCACCATTAAATGAATTTGAAATCACGTATGTTTTTAAAGATTAAAGTAGGCCATTTCTTTAATCTTAAAACATACACTTTAGCATTATTTTATTACAAACCACAATCTTGATGAGTGGTGAACTCATATGTGTTTCACTATAATTCTTTATATGATCGGAATGGATTTTTACAAAGTATCAATCTAGTGTCTACATATTGGAATTATTTATTGAAACATGTATCAGGGAACATTCACTTAAATAAAGAGTTTATAGTGATATCATCACCTTTAGATGTTTTACGAAAATTGGTGATTAAACTGGCGCCAGTAGTTTGATGGACTTGCTGTCCATCAAGTCTTAACACCAAGATGAGATCTTGTGTGTTAATCACCATATAGAGTGAAACGGGAGATCTAGAAGGAAAAATCAATTAAGGGTAAAATAGTAATTTTACCCTTTATTGTTTGGATGGCTATAATATGGTTCATAATAGAGTTTGCAATTGGAGATCAAATTTGAAAAATGTGTTCTCATAATATTTAGTAATTCAAGAGTTCAGCTAATTGTCTTTATTGGAATTACATTTAGTTAATAAGTAGGAATTAATTTTAATGAAAATAAATTAATTTTGGGCTTATTAAAGCTTGAATTATATAAGTCCAATTAGATTCCCTACTTGGCTTCTATGAAAGGTTATCAAGCGAAGTACAAAAAGTAAATAGAGGTTACCAGAAAGTAAATAAAAAAAGGAAAGGACCGAATTAGATTCGGAATAATAAGACTGGAGCAATTTAATTAAGAGTTAATTAAATTAGATTTTAAGCCTATGATTAAATATTGGGCTTACACTAATTAGTTGTTAATTAAAAGCCCAAAATGAACATTTAATATCGGACTAGATTTTGGTTTGATTTGATTAATTAGATTAATTAAATTGAAACACTATTTAAAAAGACAAAAGGAGGGCAAAACCAAAATCTACAATGATGTAGATATCAGTTTTATATAGCTAAATGGACAATGCACATTTAGCATTGAATTGCTAAATATAAGGTGGGTTTTTATCATGCTTAATCATCATTAAATGGTTTAATAGTGTCCTCATTAAATGGCTTAATGGTCTTATCATTAAATAATTTAATGGTTGTCATTTAATGTTGGCATGTAGAAAAACATAGAAATCTTTTAGCATTCATTTGATTAATGAAGGAAGCAATGCATTTGTTGCTCTCTCTCCCTTCTTTCATCATATAACCAAAAATGAGAGTGTCTTATTTTTGTTTTTTGTCTTTCCATCTAGCCATATTTAAAAAAATGATAATGTCTCACTTATTGCCCTCTTTTTCATTTTGATTAAAAGAAAGAGGTGGTGCATTAGTTAGTCTTCCACTTCTTTTTTTCATGAGCTAGCCAAAATTAGCAATGAGAGTGTCTCATTTTGGTTCTTTCAACTAGTTGATCAAAAAGAAAAACTTCAATAATATTTCTTCTCCTTTCCCACTAAAGGATCTTGTTAACTAAGTTGTCCAAGGAGAACAAGTGGTAGATCGGATTGGTTGAGGATACAATAGTGAGGAGTCAAAGCTGTAACAAAGGAGTATGTAAAATTTTGATCTTGTTCTTATGTTATTTATTTTTATAATACCGTATCATATATAGATTAAACATGTTGGTTTGGTTATTATGCTTCCATTGCGTTTTGATTTTGGAAAAAATTTTTGAAATCTACCGTTAAGACAAATCTAGTATGATATTGTTTTCGATCCAACATTTGGTATTAGAGCCATTTTATTATGCATGATTCGGTTCCTATATGTTGCATGGGTTCCCAATTATATTTATGTATGTTGTATACTTTTTGTGATAGAAATATATATGATTTATGTTTTGAGCATTTGGTTGTCCATAGAACGTAGATTTACCTTGTAAGTTTTCTTTGTTTGGTTTTTAACAAGGGGGTGGCCTATCATCATCATGTTTCCTCCTTATCTTTATTTTTTTGTTTTCTTTTATTTTGTAATGTACAAATTTCTGTAATGTTGAATAAGAAGCAGCCATAAATTGAAGAAAAAGAATACGTAATGGTTTCAGTTTATGATATAGTGTAATGTTAGTTTCGGTTTTGTGAGTTTTCCAAGTGCTGGAATTTTTTGTTTTCCTATTGACAAAATTCAGTTTTATGAAAAACAAAAAGTGTTGAAAAGTTCCATTACACCTTTTTACCGAATGTGCTAAGTCATATGAGCGAAGAGCTCTAAGCAAAAGATCCAAGTTCATGAAAACTATTTTTGGGGCTAAAGAGCCTTGTAATTATTTATGTTCTAGGATGGACAATTAAAAGTAGTTTTAAAATTCATGAGATGAATGGATGGATGGATACTAATAATATGCGATATTATGTGAATGTATTCCATTTAGAATAATTGTCAACCTTAGGCTTTGCCATGCATTCATTATATATAAGATATATAATGAAACAATATGGGATGATTAATAAATTGCATCTAGACAAGATGGGATTTATTAAAACTTAAAGACCAAAAAGATTAAGTGGGAGAGGATGCTCATGTGAGAGTTCATGGTCTCCATATGATGGCCTGTTTGTATGTGGTGAAGTCTTACTCACCACCAGAGAACATGAATCCTAGATCTTGCATGGTTTGGGTCTCCTAAAAGATAAGCCAACTTATTGGTAGAAAATATGACCTCCTGCTGAGGCATAGTTTGCAAGTACCTTTAGTGGATGAATAAAATGGTTACACACTCAACAATTTTATCAATAACCTACCCACCGTAGCTCTGTTGATAAATTTATGGACCAAATTATGGTGCTTCTTTAAAAGTTAGGCATGAAGATGCTTGGTAGTTTTTTAGTGGGAGGGTCCCAATTTCTCCTTTAATGGATAAGATGGCCCACCATTAGTTAGTCCGTTATAGATAAGAAAAATAACTGTCATATAAACATTTATTTTTTTAAGTTTTGTTAAATCTATCATCATGCATACATGCATCATGATTTTATACAAAGTTCCAATATTGTTGAATAGTATGCTCATGCTTTAATAATTTATATTTTCAAACATAATCACCACAATATGAATCCACTCACTTTGGTCTTGACTAATAACAAATTGGATAACAGAGAGAATTTTAACAAATGGAGACGTAACTTTAACATTGTTCTTTAATATGAACGAATTTTATGGGTATCAATGGACAATGAGCCTGCACCTCCGGGTGGCAATTCAACTTCTGAGCAAGTCCAACAATATGAGCGATGGAAGAATGTTGATAAGACTACTAAGTGCTATATTATAGCTTCTGTTAGTGGAATGTTGCAAAAGCAAATTGCTTTCATGAAAACTGCTGGTGCAATCACCTACATGAGATGTTTGGTGTGAGGAATAGGTTTGCAAGGGCAAAAGCTATCCAAACCTTTTCTAATCTCAAAAAAACCTAATGAACTAGTGCGGGATTATATATTTAAGGTAATCTCTGTGATTACTGAGGCTGAGATGCTTGGGGCAAATATGAATGCAGGCACGCAGATGATTATGATCATCAATAGCTTAAACTCTTATTTTCAACAGTTTAAGTTGGACTATGAGCTCAACAGCAAGGGCTACACCTTGAGTGAGTTGATGAATACCCTCTAAAGTACGGAGGAGATATTAAATATCAAGGCTTATAGGCCAGAAGATAATGTAGCATTTTCTTCTAAGCCCAAGGGTAAGGGCAAGCGAAAGAAGAAGGATCCAATGAAAAAGAAGACCCAAACAGGGGTCAAGGTCTAACCCATGAAAAAGAAGGTCAAAGCAGACACCAAGGGAAAGTGTTTCCAATATAGTGAGCAGGTTCACTAGAAAATAAATTGTGCAGTCTACCTTAAGTCCCTCAAAAGCAAGCAAGGAATGGGTTTCCTAAGTTTGTTAAGTACTAGAAATGCGGCAGATTCATCTGATTCTTGGATATTAGATTTAGGAGCCACTAACCATGTTTGCAATTCTTTGCAGGGGTTCTAGCAAAAGGAAAGTCCACATAAAGGCCAGTTTCAACTCAAGATAGTAGATGGATCCTATGTTTCAATAGAATCAGTAGGAGTAATTATCTTAGACTTTCCTAGTGGTTATAGGTTATATTTAGAGGATGTATATTACATCCCAATGATTGTATGGAATATGATTTTTGTTTTTTATCTAATAAAATCTAGTTATTCCTTATATTTTGAAAATGGTGTTTCAATATATGAGAATAAGGATTTTTATTTGTAACGCAATAATTAAATAGGGATTGTTCGTTATAGAACCTATGACAGGCTCACTAAATACCACATAATTAATAAAACCAAGACAATCCAATGACTCTAGCATTAATTCAAACTATTTATGGCACATAAGAATGGGTTATATCAATCAGAAAAGACTTGACAAATTAGTGAAGGATAGGATCCTTGCAGGCTTAGATAATGATCCATTACCTACCTGTGAATCTTATATTGAAGGAAAAATGATCAAGGTCTCATTTCCTTCCAAAAGAAATAGATCTGAATCCACGTTGGACTTAATACACACTGACGTGTATAGGCCTATGAAGCTACAAGCTAAAGGAGGTTATGAATATTTCATAATCTTTGTAGATGATTACTTTAGACATGCCTATTTGTATTTGATGCATAAAAAGAGTGAGTCCTTTGAAAAGTTCAAAGAACTTAAAGCTGAAGTTAAGAGGCAATTAGGCAAGCCATTAAAACAACTTCGATCGGACGAGGTGGTGAGTACTTATTTGGAGAGTTCCAACAATTTCTAATTGACAATGGAATTGTTTCCAACTTGTCATCTCCTCAAACACTTCAACAGAATGGGGTAGTAGAGAGGAGGAATTGGACTCTATTGGAAATGTTAACATCAATGATGTCCTACACTAGCCTTCCATAATCGTTCTAGGGATATGTCATATAAACGAAAACTTATCTTCTTAACTTTGCTCTATCCAAATCGTTGCTTAAAACACCTAGGAAGTTATGGACTGGTCGAGTGCCTTCATTGCAGTACTTAAGGACTTGGGGTTACCCAGTCCATGTTCTAAGGCCTGAATCCACAAAGATGGAACCAAGGTCAGAAGTATGTTTGTTTGTAGGATATCCTAAAGGTACTATTTTTACGGTCCTCCGGATAGGAAGATATTTGTGTCAACAAATGCGACCTTCTTGAAGGAAGAATTTGTGAGAAATCACAAAGGAAAAAGTGAAGTAGTACTAAAGGAGTTAGCTATTTCATCTAAACCAAGAGTTTATTTGGATATAGTAGAACAAGATGTTGAAATGGATTCAAAAGTTGAATCAAAAGAGCAACATGAACTTCAAGTTGTGCCTAAATGTAGTGGGAGGGTTATGAGACAACCAGACAGGTATCTCAGTCTAGGAGAAGGGATAATTTCCATCTCGGACTAAGAAGAAACAGATTCGATTACTTATACACAGTCTATTAATGATGTTGATGCAGAAAAATAGCTCAAGGCAATAGAATCAGAAATAGATTCCATGTACACTAATGAAGTCTAGATCCTTGTAGATCTACCACCAGATGTAAAAGCCATAGGGTGTAAATGGATCTACAAAAGGAAAAG
>JAOQMP010076519.1:0-34541 GCA_027563575.1 Erythroxylum pedicellare | reverse complement strand
GGCCCCGACTTGGTCTCCCGACAGTGTCGGCCATGGGGGCAAGACTATAATCGGCAAGTTTTCGATGACATACTGACAATTCTTGACCGACTGGGGCTGGTTTGTACCGATTTTCCCACGACTAAGTATGACCGCAAATGGTCGCGGCAAGTGCCACGACCCCGACCTGGTCTCCCGACAGTGTCGGTCATGGGGGCAAGACTATAATCGGCAAGTTTTCGATGACAACCTAACAATTAGTGATCGACTGGAGCTTGCTTGTACTGATTTCCCCAAGACCGAGTATGACAGCATATGGCCGCGGCAACTACCACGGCCCCGACCGGGTCTCCCGACTGTGCTGGTCATGGGCAAAACTATAATCGGCAAGTTTTCGATAACAACCTGACAATTTGTGACCAACTGGAGCTTGTTTATACTGATTTCTCCACGACCGAGTATGACCGCATATGGCCGAGGCAAGTGCCACGGCCCCAACGTGGTCTCCTGATGGTGCAGGTCATGGGGAAAAACTATAATCGGCAAGTTTTTGATGACAAACTGACAATTCATGAACGACTGGCGATTGTTTTCCCTGATTTTCCCACTACCTAGTATGACCGGGCACGGCCACAACTAGAGCCACAGCCCCTACCTAGTCTCCCGACAATGCCAATCATGGGGGCAAGGCTATAATCGGCATATTTTCGATGACAAACTGACAATTCGTAACCGACTGGGGCTTGTTTATACTGATTTTCCCACGATCAAGTATGACCGCATATGGTCGCGGCAAGTGCCACTCCCCCGACCTGGTCTCCCGGCGGTGCTGGTCATGAGGGCAAAACTATAATCGACAAGTTTTCGATGACAACCTGACTAT
Organism: Erythroxylum pedicellare; assembly: GCA_027563575.1. Classification (NCBI taxonomy): domain Eukaryota; kingdom Viridiplantae; phylum Streptophyta; class Magnoliopsida; order Malpighiales; family Erythroxylaceae; genus Erythroxylum; species Erythroxylum pedicellare. The sequence goes on along the minus strand of JAOQMP010076519.1, from coordinate 33,679 downwards.
TTGTGACCGACTGGAGCTTGTTTTTACTGATTTACCCATGATCGAGTATGATCGCATATGGCCAGGGCAAGTACCATGGCCCCGACCTGGTCTCCCGACGGTGCTAGTTGTGGGGCAAAACTATAATCTGCAAGTTTTTCATGACGAACTGATAATTCGTGACCGACTTGGGATTGTTTGCACTGATATTCCCACTATAGAGTATGATCGCGCACAGCCGCGACAAGTGTCACTGCCCTAACCTTGTCTCCCGACGGTGCCGATCAAGGGGCAAGGCTATAATAGGCAAGTTTTTGATGACACACTGAGAATTTGTGACTGATTGGGGCGTGTTTTCCCTCGACCGATTAGGACAGCATATGACTGCGGCAAGTGCCACGGCCCCGACTTGGTCTCCTGACGGTGACGGTCATGGGGCAACACTATAATCAGCAAATTTTTGATGACAACCTGAAAATTCGTGACAGATTGGAGCTTTTTTGTACTGATTTCCCCACGACCGAATATGAATGCATATGGTCATGGCAAGTACCACGGCCTCGACCTGGTCTCCCGACGGTGCCAGTCATGGGCCAAAACTGTAATCGGCAAGTATTTGATGACAAACTGACAATTCGTGATCTACTGGGGCTTGTTTGCATTGATTTTTCCAAGACCGAGTATGATCGCTTATGGCCGCGACAATTGCCACGACCCCGACCTGGTCTCCCGACGGTGCCGGTCGTGGGGGTAAGACTCTAATCGATCAGTTTTTGATGATAAACTGACATTTCTTACCGACTGGGGCTTGATTGCACTGATTTTCTCATGACCGACGATGACCGCATATGGACGCGGCATGTGCTAAGGCCCCAACCTGGTCTCCCGACGGTGCCGGACATGTTGGCAAGATTATAATCGGCAAGTTTTAGATAACAAACTACCATTTGTGAACGATTGGGGATTGTTTTCACTGATTTTCCCACGACCAAGTATCACCTCAGACGGCCTCGACAAGTGCCACGGCCCCGACCTGGTCTCTCGACGGTGCCGGCCATGTGGGCAAGCCTATAATGGGCAAGTTATCGATGACAAACTAACAATTCGTGACCAACTAGGGATTGTTTGCACTGATTTTCCTACAACCGAGTATGACTGCTTGTGGCTGTGACAAGTACGACAGCTCGGATCTGGTCTCTCGACGGTGCCGATCATAGGGCAACACTATAATCGGCAAGTTTTTGATGATAAACTGAGAATTCGTGACCGACTGGGGCTTGTTTACACTGATTTTCCCATGATTGACTACGACCGCATATGGTCGCGGCAAGAGTCACGGCCCCGAGCTGGTCTCCCGACGGTGCCGATCTTTGGGGCAAGACTATAATCGGTAAGTTTTCTATGACAAACTGACAATTCGTGACGAACTGGAGCTTGTTTGTACTGATTTCCCCACGATCGAGGATGACCGCATATGGCCACGGAAAGCACCATGGCCCCGACTTGGTCTTCCGATGGTGCCGGTCATGGGGAAAAACTATAATCGGCAAGTTTTCGATGACAACCTGACTATTCGGGACCTACTGGAGCTTGTTTGTGCTGATTTCCACACGATCGACTTTGACCACATATTACCGTAGCAAGAACCACGACCCCGATCTAGTCTCTCGACGGTGCCGTTCATGGGGCAAAACTATAATCGGCAAGTTTTCTATGACAAACTGACAATTCGTGACCAACTGGGGGTTGTTTGCATTGATTTTCCCACGATCGAGTATGACCATATATGGCCGCGGCAAGTGCCACGGCCCCAACTTGGTCTCCCGACGGTGCCGGTCATGGGGGCAAGACTATAATCGATAAGTTTACGATGACAAACTGACAGTTCTTGACCGACTAGGGCTTGTTTTCACTGATTTTCTCACGAACGAGTATGACCACATATAGCCACAACAAGTGCCACGGCCCCAACCTGATCTCCCAACGATGCTGGCCATGGGAGCAAGACTGTATTCGGCATGTTCTCGATGAGAAGCTAACAATTCGTGACTGGCTGGCCCTTGTTTGCACTGATTTTCCCATAACCATGTATGACAACATATGGTCGCGGCAAGGGCCACGACCTCGACCTGGTCTCCCGACGGTGCCGGTCATGCTGGCAAGACTATAATGGATAAAATTTGGATGACAAACTGACAATTCGTGAATGACTAGGGCTTGTTTGCACCACGGCCCCTACCTTGTCTCCCGACGGTGCTGGTCATAGGGTAAGACTATAATCGATAAGTTTTCGATGACAAACTAACAATTTGTGACCGTCAGGGCATTGTTTGCACTAATTTTCCCAAGATCGAGTATCACCACATATGGCTGCGGCAAGTGCCACGGCCACAACCTAGTCTCCAGACAGTTCTGGTCGTGGGGCAAGACTGTAATCGGCATGTTCTCGATGAGAAGCTAACAATTCGTGATTGACTGGCACTTGTTTGCACTGATTTTCCCACGATCACGTATGACTGTATATGGTCGTGGCAAGTGCCACGGCCCCGACCTGGTCTCCCGACGGCGTCGATTATTGGGGCAAGACTATAATCGATAAGTTTTCGATGACAAACAGACAATTTGTGACTGACTGCGTCTTTTTTTCACTGATTTTCCCACGGCCGAGTATGACTACATATGGCCGCAGAAAGTGCCACTACCCCGACCTGGTCTCCTGACGGTACCTGTGATGGGGGCAAGACTGTAATAGGCATGTTCTCGATGAGAAGCTAAAAATTCGTGACTGACTGGCGCTTGTTTGCACTGGTTTTCCCACGACTATGTATGACCGCATATGGCCACGGCAAGTGCCACGACCCCGACCTGGTCTCCCGACGATGCCGACCATGGGGGCAAGAAGATAATCGATAAGTTTTCAATGACAAAATGACAATTCGTGACCGGGTTGGGCTTTTTTGCACTGATTTTCCCACGACTGAGTATGACCGTATATGGCTGCGACAAGTGCCACGGTCCCGACCTGGTCTCCCGACGGTGCCAGTCATGGGGGCAAGACTGTAATTGGCATGTTCTCGAAGACAAACTAACAATTCATGACTGATTGGCGCTTGTATGCACTGATTTTCCCACGACCATGTATGACCGCATATGGTCGCGGCAAGTGCCACGTCTCCGACCCGGACTCCTGACGGTGCCGATCATAGGAGCAAGACTATAATCGATAAGTTTTTGATGACAAAGTGACATTTGTTGACTGACTGGGCTTGTTTGCCCTGATTTTCTCACGACCGAGTATGACAACGGATGGTCGCGACATGGGGGTAAGATTATAATCGATAAGTTTTCGATGACAAACTGACAATTTGTGATCAACTGGGTCTTTTTTACACTAATTTTTCCAGGACCGAGTATGGCTGGATATGGCCGGGGCAAGTGCGACGACCCCGACCTGGTCTCCCGTCGATGCTGGTTGTAAGGGCAAGACTATAATCGGCATGTTCTCGATGAGAAGCTCACAATTCGTGACTGACCTGGTCTCTCGACGGTGCCGATCATGGGTGCAAGACTATAATCGATAAGTTTTCGATGACAAACTGAAATTCGTGACTGACGAAGGCTTGTTTTAACTAATTTTCCCACAACCGACTATGATCGCATATGGGCGCAACAAGTGCTCCGCCCCCGACCTGGTCTACCATCGGTACTGGCCATGGGGGCAATACTATAATCGGCATGTTCTCGATTAGAAGCTAACGATTCGTGATAGACTAGCGCTTGTTTGCACTGATTTTCCCTTGACCATGTATGATCACATATGGCTGCGGAAAGTGCCACGGCCCTGACCTGGTCTCCCGATGGTGCCGGTCATGGGGGCAAGACTGTAAATGGTATGTTTTCGATGTGAAGCTAAAAATTTGTGACTGACTGTCGCTTGTTTGCATTGATTTTCCCACGACCATGTATGATTGTATAAGGACGTGACAAGTGCCACGGCCCCATCCTGGTCTCCCGACGATGCCGGTGATGGGGGCAAGACTATAATCGATAAGTTTTCGAGGACAAACTGACAATTCGTGACCGAATGCATCTTGTTTGCATTAACCGACTGAGTATAACTTCATATGGCCCCGAAAAGTGCCACGGTCCTGACCTGTTCTCCCGACGGTGCCGGTCATGGGACCAAGACTGTAATTGGCATGTTCTAGATGAGAAGCTAACAATTAGTGACTGACTGACGCTTGTTTGCACTGATTTTCCCGCAACCATGTATGATCGCATATGGCTACGGAAAGTGCCACGGCCACATCTGGTCTCCTGACGGTGCCAGTCATGGGGGCAAGACTGTAATCGGTGTGTTCTGGATGAGAAGATAACAATTCGTGACTGAATGGCACTTGTTTGCACTGATTTTCCTACGATTATGTATGACCACATAAGGCCGCGGTGACCATGGGGGCAAGACTATAATCGATAAGTTTTTGATGACAAAATGACAATTCGTGACCGGCTGGGGCTTGTTTGCACTAATTTTCCCACGACCGAGTATGACCGCATATGGATGCAATGAGTGCCACGGCCCTGGCTTGGTCTCTAGATTGTGCCGTTCATGGGGGCAAGACTGTAATTGGTGACTGACTGGCACTTGTTTGCACTAATTTTCGTGACTGACTGGTACTTGTTTGCACTGATTTTCCCATGACTATGTATGACCGCATATGGTCGCGGCAAATGCCACGACTCCGACCTGGACTCCCGACGGTGCCGATCATAGGGGCAAGACTATAATCAATAAGTTTTCGATGACAAACTGACAATTCATGACCGACTGTGGCTTGTTTGCCCTGATTTTCCCACGACCAAGTATGACCATAGATGGTCGCGGCAAGTGCCACGACCCCGACCTGGTTTCTCGACAGTGCCGGTAATGGGGACAAGACTATAATGAAGAAGTTTTCGATGACAAACTGAAAATTTGTGACCGACTGGTGCTTCTTCGCAATGATTTTCCCACGAACGAGTATGACCACGTATGGCAGCGGTAAGTGCCACGGCCACGACTTGGTCTCCCGACGGTGTCGGGTATAGGGGCAAGACTGTAATCAACAAGTTCTCGATGAGAAGCTAACAATTCATGACTGACTGGAGCTTGTTTCCACTGATTTTCCCACGACCATGTATTACCTCATATGATCGCGGCAAGTGTCACGACCCCGACCTGGTCTCTTGACGGTGCCAGACATAGGCGCAAGACTATAATCGGAAAGTTCTCGATGAGAAGCTAACAATTCGGGACTGACTGGCGCTTGTTTGCACTGATTTTCCTACGACCAAGTATGACCGCCTATGGCAGCGGTAAGTGCCACGGCCCCGACCTCGTCTCCCGACGATGCCGATCATGGGGGCAAGACTATAATTGATAAGTTTTCGATGACAAACTGACAATTCGTGACCGACTGGGGCTTGTTGAAATTGATTTTTTCACGACCGAGTATGACCGCATATGACCGCGGAAAGTGCCACGGCCCCGACCTGATCTCCCAACGGTGCTGGCCATAGGGGCAAGACTATAATCGACATGTTCTCGATGAGAAGCTAACGATTTGTGACTGACTGGGGCTTGTTTGCATTGATTTTCCCACGAACATGTATGATCGTATATGGACACGGTAAGTGTCACGGCCCCGACTTGGTCTTGCGACGGTGCCGTTGATAGGGGCAAGACTATAATCTATAAGTTTTCGATGACAAACTGAAAATTCGTGACCGACTGGGGCTTATTTGCACTGATTTTCCCACGACTGAGCATGACCACATATGGCCGCGGTGAGTGCCACAGCCTCGATTTGGTCTCCCGACGGTGTCGGTCATGGTGGCAAGACTATAATTGATACATTCTCGATGACAAACTAACAATTCGTGACCGATTAGGGCTTGTTTGCACTGATTTTTTCACGACCAAGTATGACCACAAATAGCCGAGATAAGTGCCACGGCCACGACCTGGTCTCCCGACGGTGTCGGTCATAGGGGCAAGACTGTAATTGACAAGTTCTCGACGAGAAGCTAACAATTCGTGACTGACTGGAACTTGTTTCCATTGATTTTCCCACGACCATGTATTACCTCATATGGCCACGACATGGTCTCCCGACGGTGTCGGTCATGAGGGCAAGACTATAATCATAAGTTTTAGATGACAAACTGACAATTCGTGACCGACTGGGGCTTGTTTGCAATGATTTCCCCCCGACTTAGTATGACCACATAAGCTCGCGGTAAGTGCCACGGCACCGACATGATCTCTTGACGGTGCTGGCCATGGGGGCAAGACTACAACCGACATGTTCTCTATAAAAAGCTAACGATTCGTGACTGACTGGCGCTTGTTTGAACTGATTTTCCCACGACCATGCATGACCGTATATGACTGGTCATGGGTGCAAAACTATAATCGATAGCTTTTTCATGACAAACTGACAATTCGTGACCGACTGGGCCTGGTTTGCACTGATCCCACAATCAAGTATGACCGCATATAGCCGCGGTGAGTGCCACGGCCCCGACTTGGTCTCCCGACGGTGTCGGTCATGGGGGCATGACTATAATCGATAAATTTTCGATGACAAACTGACAATTTGTGACCGACTGGGGCTTGTTTGCACTGATTTTCCCACGACCGAGTATGACCGCATATGGCCGTGGTAAGTGCCACGGCCCTGACTTGGTCTCCTGACGGTGCTGGTGATGGGGGCAAGACTGTATTCGGCATGTTCTGGATGAGAAGCTAACAATTCGTGACTGACTTGCTCTTGTTTGCACTGATTTTCCCACAACCATGTATGACCGTCCTTGCCACGGTCCCAACCTGGTCTCCCGATGGTGGCGATCATGGGGGTAAGACTATAATCGATAAGTTTTCGATGACAAACTGAGAATTTGTGACCGACTGGGGCTTGTTTGTACTGATTTTCCCACAATCGACTATGATCGCAGGTGGTCGCGGCAAGTGCGACGACCCCGACTTAGTTTCCCGACAGTATCGGTCATGGGGTCAAGACTATAATCGATATGTTTTCGATCTCAAACTGACAATTCATCACCGACTAGGTCTTGTTTGCACTGATTTTCTCATGTTCGAGTATCACCGCTTAGGGCCACGGTAAGTGCCACGACCTCGACCTGATCTCCCAACGGCGCTGGCCATAGGGGCAAGACTATAATCGGCTTGTTCTCGATGAGAAGCTAACGATTCGTGACTGACTGGGGCTTGTTTGCAATGATTTTCCCACGAACATGTATGACCGTATATGGCCACGGCCCCAACTTGGTCTCCCAACGGTGTCGGTCATAGGGGCAAGACTATAATCGATAAGTTTTCGATGACAAACTGACAATTTGTGACCGACTGGGGCTTGTTTGCACTGATTTTCCCACAATTGAGTATGACCGCATATAGCCACGGTGAGTGCCATGGCCCCGACTTGGTCTCCCGACGGTGCCGGTCATGGGGGCATGACTATAATCGATAAATTTTTGATGACAAACTGATAATTCGTGACCGACTGGGGCTTTTTTGCACTGATTTCCCCACGACCGAGTATGATCGCATATGGTCGCGACAAGTGCCACGACCCCGACCTGGTTTCCCGACAGTGCCGGTCATGGGGTCAAGACTATAATCGATAAGTTTTCAATGACAAACTGACAATTCGTGACCGACTCGGGCTTGTTTGCACTATTTTTTGACGACCGAGTATGACCGCATATGGCCGCGACAAGTGCCACGGGCCCGACTTGATCTCCCAACTGTGCTGGCCATGGGGGCAAAACTATAATCGATAAGTTTTCGACGACAAACTGAATATTCGAGACCGACTAGGGCTTGTTTGCACTGATTTTCCCACGACCATGTGTGATCGCATATGGCCGCGGCAAGTGTCACGTCCCCGACCTGGTCTCCCGACGGTGCCGGTCATGGGGGCAAGACTATAATCGATAAGTGTTTGATGACGAACTGACAATTTGTGACCGACTGGGGCTAGTTTGAACTAATTTTTCCCACGATCGAGTATGACCGCAGATGGTCGTGGCAAGTGCCACGACCCCGACCTGGTCTCCTGACGGTGTCGGTCATGGGGCAAGACGATAATCGGCATGTTCTCGAAGAGAAGCTAACATTCGTGACTCACTGGGGCTTGTTTGCATTGATTTTCCCACGACCATGTATGACCGGAGATGGTCGTGCCAAGTCTCACGACCCCAACCAGGTCTCCCGACGGTGCCGATCATGGGGGTAAGACTATAATCGACATGTTCTCGATGAGAAGCTCACAATTCGTGACTGACTGTCCATTGTTTGCACTAATTTTCCGATGACCATGTAGGATCACATACGGTCGCAGCAAGTGCCACGACCCCGACTTGGTCTCCCAACGGTGCTGGTCATGGGGACAAGACTATAATCGATAAATTTCCGATGACAAACTGACAATTCGTGACCAACTGGGGCTTGTTGGCACTGATTTTCCCACGACCTAGTATGACCGCATATGGTTGCGGTAAGGGCCATGGCCCCGACCTGGTCTCCCAACGGGGCTGGCCATGGGGGCAAGACTATAATCGATAAGTTTTCGATCACAAACGGAAGCTGGTTTGCACTGATTTTTCCACGACCGAGTATGACCACATATGGCTGCGACAAGTGCCACAGCCCCGACCTGGTCTCCTGACGGTGCCAGTCATGGGGCAAGACTGTAATCGGTATGATCTCGATGAGAAACTAACAATTCTTGACTGACTTCCGCTTGTTTGCATTGATTTTCCCAGGACCATGTATGACCGCATATGGCCGCCGCAAGTGCCACAACCCCGACCTGGTCGCCCGACGGTGCCGGTCATGGGGCAAGACTGTAATCGGCATGTTCTCGATGAGAAGCTCACAATTCGTGACTGACTGGTGCTTGTTTGCATTGATTTTCCCACGACCATGTATGACCGCATATGATCGTGGCAAGTGCCACGGCCCCGGCCTAGTCTCTCGACTGTGCCGATCATGGGGGCAAGACTATAATCGATAAGTTTTTGATGACAAACTGACACTCTGACACTTCTTGAGCAACTAGGGATTGTTTGCATTGATTTTCCCACGATCGAGTAAGACCATAGATGGTCGCGGCAAGTGCCACGGCCTCGACCTGGTCTCCCAACGGTGCTAGCCATGGGGCAAAACTATAATCGATAAGTTTTTGATGACAACCTGACAATTCGTAAACGACTGGGGCTTGTTTGCACTGATTTTCCCACGATCGAGTATGACCACATATGGTTGCAGCAATTGCCACAGCCCCGACCTGGTCTACTGACGGTGCCGATCATGGGGCAGGACTGTAATCGGCATGTTCTCGATAAGAAGCTAACAATTCGTGACTGACTGGCGCTTGTTTGCACTGATTGTCCCACGACCATGTATGACCGCATATGATCGCGGCAAGTGCCACGGCCCCGACCTAGTCTCTCGATGGTGCCGGTCATGGGGGCAAGACTATAATCGAGAAGTTTTCGATTACAAACTGACAATTCGTGACCGACTGGGGCTTGTTTGCTTTTATTTTTCCACGACTGAGTATGACCACAGAAGGCCGCAACAAGTGCCACGGCCCCGACCTGGTCTCCCAACGGTGCTGGCCATAGGGGCAAAACTATAATCAATAAGTTTTCAATGACAAGCTAACAATTCCTGACCGACTGGGGCTTGTTTGCACTAATTTTCCCAGGACCGAGTATGCCCGCATATGCCTGCGGCAAGTGCCACGTCCCCGACCTAGTCTCCTGACGGTACTGGCCATGGGGGCAAGACTACAATCGGCATGTTCTCGATGAGAAATTAACAGTTTGTGACTGACTGGCACTTGTTTGCAATTATTTTCCCACGGTCGAGTATGACCGCATATGGCTGGAGCAAGTGCCAGGGCCCAAACCTGGTCTACTGACGGTGCCGGTCATGGGGCAAGACTGTAGTCGGCATGTTCTCGATGAGAAGCGAACGATTCGTGACTGACTGACGCTTGTTTGCACTGATTGTCCCACGACCATGTACGACCGCATATGGCCGCGGAAAGTGCCTGGGCCCTAACATGGTCTCCCAACGGTGCCGGTCAAGGGATTAAGACTATAATCAATTTGTTTTCGATGACAAACTGAAAATTTGTGACCGACTAGGGCTTGTTTGCGCCGATTTTTCCACGACCATGTATGATCGCATATGGCCGCGACAAATGCCGCAGCCCCAATCTGGTCTCCCTACGGTGCCGGTCATGAAGGCAACACTATAATCAATAAGTTTTCGATGACAAACTGACTATTCGTGACCAACTAGGGCTTGTTTACACTGATTTTCCCACGACCGAGTATGACCGCAGATGGCCGTGGCACCCTGGTCTCTCAACGGTGCTGGTCATGGTGGCAAGACTATAATTGATAAGTTTTCGATGACAAACTAACAATTCGTGACCGACTGGGGCTTGTTTGCACTGATTTTCCCGCGACCGAGCTTGACCACATATGGTTGCAGCAATTGCCACGGCCCCGACCTGGTCTCCTGACGGTGCTGGTCATGGGGCTAAGATTGTCATCGGCATGGTCTCAACGAGAAGCTAACAATTCGTGACTGGCTGGCGCTTGTTTGCACTGATTTTCGCACGATCGAGTACGATCGCATATGGCCGCAGCAAGTGCCATGGCCCTAACCTGGTCTGCCGACGATGCCAGTCATGGGGGTAAGACTATCATCGATAAGTTTTCGATCACAAACTGAAAATTCGTGACCCACTGGCGCTTGTTTGCACTAATTTTCCCACGACCATATATGACCGCATACGGCTGCGTCAAGTGCCACGACCCCGATCTGGTCTTTCGACGGTGTCGATCATGCAGGCAAGACTATAATCGACAAGTTTTCGATGACAAACTGATAATTCGTGACCGTCTAGTGCTTGTTTGCATTGATTTTCCCACGACTGAGTCTGACCGCATATGGCTGCAGTAAGTGCCATGGCCCAGACCTGGTCTCCTGACGGTGTCGGTTATGGCCCAAGACTGTAATCGGCATGTTCTTGATGAGAAGATAACAATTTGTGACTGACTGGCGCTTGTTCACACTGATTTTCCCACGACCATGTATGACCGCATATGATCGCGGCAAATGCCACGGCCCTGACCTGGTCTGCTGACGATGCCGGTCATGGGGGTAAGACTATAATCAATAAGTTTTAGATGACAAAATGAAAATTCGTGACCGACTGGGGCTTATTTTCACTGATTTTCCCACGACCATCTATGACCGCATATGGCCGCGACAAGTGCCACGGCCCCGACCTGATCTCCCAACAGTGCTAGCCATGGGGGATAGACTATAATCGTCAAGCTTTTGATAACAAATTGACAATTTGTGACCATCTGCGGCTTGTTTGCACTGATTTTCGCACGACCGAGTATGACCGCATATGGTCGCGACAAGTGCCACGGCCCCGATCTGGTCTCCTGATGGTGCCGGTAACGGGGCAAGACTGTAATCGACATGTTCTCGATGACAAGCTAACAATTTTAGACTAGCTGGTGCTTGTTTTCACTGATATTCCCACGACCATGTATGACCGCACATGATCACAGCAAGTGCCACAGCCCCCACCTTGTCTCCCGACGGTGTCGGTCATGGGGGCAAGACTATAATCGGTAAGTTTTCGATGAGAAACTGACAATTTATGACCGAATGGGGCTTGTTTGCACTGATGATCCCACGATCGAGTATGACCGCATATGGCTGTGACAAGTGCCATGGCCCCGACCTGGTCTCATGACGGTGCCGGTCATGGGGGCATGACTACAATCGGCATGTTCTCGATGAGAAGCTAACAATTCTAGACTGACTGGCGCTTGTTTGCACTGATTTTCCCACGACCATGTATGACCGCACATGGCCGCGGTAAGTGCCCCGGCCCAGACCTGGTCTCCTGGTGGTGCCGGTCATAGAGGCGAGACAATAATCGATAAGTTTTCGATGACAAACTGATAAATTGTGACCGACTGGGGCTAGATTGCATTGATTTTCCCAAGACAGAGTATGACCGCAGATGGCCGTGGTAACTGCCACGGCCCCGACATGATCTCCCAACGTTGCTGTCCATGGGGGCAAGTGCTGCAGCCCCGACCTGGTCTCCTGACGGTGCTGGTCATGGGTGCAAGAATGTAATCGTCATATTCTTGATTAGAACCTAACAATTCGTGACTGACTGGGGTTTGTTCGCACTGATTTTCCCACGTCTGAAAATTCGTGATCGATTGGGGCTTGTTTGCACTGATTTTCCCACGACCATGTATGACCACATATGGCCGCGTCAAGTGCCACGGCGCCGACCATGTCTCCCGACGATGCCGGTCATGCGGGCAAGACTATAATCGATAAGTTTTTGATGACAAACTAACTATTCGTGACCGACTGCGGCTTGTTTGCACTGATTTTCCCACGACTGAGTATGACCGCAGATGGTCACGGCAAGTGCCACGGCCCAGACCTGGTCTCCAAATGGTGCTAGCCTTGGGGGATAGACTATAATCAATAAGTTTTCGATGCCAAACTGACAATTCGTGACCGTCTGGGCTTGTTTCCACTGATTTTCCCACGATGATAGGGCAAGACTGTAATCGGTATGTTCTCGATGAGAAGCTAACAATTCGTGACTGACTGGCGCTTGTTTGCACTGATTTTCACACAACCATGTCTGACTGTATATGGCCGCGGCAAGTGCCACGGCCCCGACCTGGTCTCCCAATGCTGGTAGCCATGGGGGATACATTATAATCGTCAAATTTTCGATAACAAACTGACAAATTGTGACCGTCTGCGGCTTGTTTGCACTAACTTTCGCACGACCGAGCATGACCGTATGTGGCCGAGACAAGTGGCACAGCCCCGACCTGGTCTCCTGACGGTGCCGGCAATGGGGCAAGACTGTAATCGGCATGTTCTCGATGAGAAGCTAACAATTTTAGACTGGCTGGTGCTTGTTTGCACTGATATTCCCACGACCATGTATGACCGCATATGATCGCGGCAAGTGCCACAGCCCCCACCTTGTCTCCCGACGGTGTCGGTCATGGGGGCAAGACTATAATCGAAAAGTTTTCGATGACAAAGTGACAATTTGTGACCGACTTGGGGTTGTTTGCACTTATTTTTCCACGATCGAGTATGACCGCAGATAGCCGCGACAAGTGCCACGACCCAGACCTGGTCTCCCAACGGCACTGGCCATGGGGACAAGACTATAATCGATATGTTTTCGGTGACAAACTGGTGACCGACTGCGCTTATTTGCACTGATTTTCCCACGACAGAGTATGACCACATATGGCCGCGGCAAGTACCACGGCCCCGACCTGGTCTCCCGACGGTGCCGATTATGGGGGAAAGACTGTAATCGGCATGTTCTCGATGAGAAGCTAATAATTCGTTACTGACTGGCCCTTGTTTGTACTGATTTTCCCACGACTATGTATGACCGCATATGGTCATGGCAAGTGCCACATCCCCGACCTGGTCTCCCGAAGGTGCTGGTTATGGGGGCAAGACTATAATCGCTAAGTTTTCGATGACAAACTGACAATTCGTGACCGAATAGGGCTGGTTTGCACTGATTTTTCTACGACCGAGTATGACCGCAGATAGCCGCGGCAAGTGCCACGACCCCGACCTGGTCTCCCAACGGTGCTGGCCATGCGGGCAAGACTATAATCGATAAGTTTTCGATAACAAACTGACAATTCGTGACCGACTTGGGCTTCTTTGCACTAATTCTCCCACAACTGAGCATGACTGCATATGGTTGCGGCAAGTGCCACGACCCAGACTTGGTACCCTGACGGTGACGGTCATGGGGGCAAGACTATAATCGATATGTTTTCGATGACAAACTTACAATTCGTGACCGACTAGGGCTTATTTGCACTGATTTTCCCACGATATAGTATGACCACACATGGCCGCGGCAAGTGCCATGGCCCCGACCTGGTCTCCCGACGGTGCCAGTCATGGGGACAAGACTGTAATCGGTATGTTCTCGATGAGAAGCTAAGAATTCGTGATTGACTGGCCCTTGTTTGCACTGATTTCTCCACGACTATGTATGACCGCATATGGCCATTACAAGGGCCACAGCCACGACCTGGTCTTCCGACGGTGTCGGTCATGGGGGCAAGACTGTAATCAATAATTTTTTGATGACAAACTGACAATTCGTGATCGACTAGCGCTAGTTTGCATTAATTTTCCCGCGATCTAGCTTGACAGTATATGGCCGCGTCAAGTGCCACGGCTCAGATTTTGTGTCTTGACGGTGCCGATCATAGGGGAAAGTCTGTAATCGGCATCTTCTGCATGAGAAGCTAACAATCAGTGACTGGCTGGCGCTTGTTTGCACTAATTTTCCAAGGTCCATGTATGACCGTATATGGCCGCGGCCACTGCCATGACCCCGACCTGGTCTCCCGACGGTGCCGGTCATGGGGGCAAGACTATAATTGATAAGTTTTCGATGACAAGCTGACAATTCGTGACCGATTGGGGCTTGTTTGCCATGATTTTCCCACAACTGGGTATGACCGTATATGGCTGCGGCAAGTGCCACGGCCCAAACCTGGTCTCCTGACGGTGTCGGTCATGGGGCAAGACTATAATCGGTATGTTCTCGATGAGAAGCTAACAATTCGTGACTGACTGGCTCTTGTTTGCACTGATTTTCCATGACCATGTATGACCGCATATGATCGGGGCAAGTGCCACGTCCCCGACCTTGTCTCCCGACGGTACCGATCATAGGGGAAAGACTGTAATCGGCATGTTCTCGAGGAGAAGCTAACAATTTGTGATCGACTGGGGCTTGTTTGCACTTTTTTTCCCACGACCGAGTATGACCGCATATGGTTGCGGCAAGTGCCACGGCCCCGACTTGGTCTCCCAACGGTACCGATCATGGGGGAAAGACTATAATCGGCATGTTCTCGATGAGAAGCTAACAATTCGTGACTGACTGGCCCTTGTTTGCACTGATTTTCCCACGACTATGTATGACCGCATATGGTCTCGGTAAGTGCCACAGCCACGACCTGGTCTTCCAACGGTGCCTGTCATGGGGGCAAGACTATAATCAATAATTTTTGGATCACAAACTGAAAATTTGTTATCGACTGGTGCATTGTTTGCACTAATTTTCCCACGATCGAGTATGACCACATATGGACTTGTTAGGTACTACGGCCCCGCCGTGGTCTCCTGACGGTGTCAATCATGGGGGCAGGACTGTAATCGGCATGTTCTGGATGAGAAGCTAACAATTCGTGACTGGCTGGCGCTTGTTTGCATTAATTTTCCCACGTCCATGTATGACCGTATATGGCCGCGACAAGTTCCATAACCCTGACCTGGTCTCCCGACGGTGCCGGTCATGGTGGTAAGACTATAATCCATAACTTTTTCATGAGAAACTGACAATTTGTGACCGACTGGGGCTTGTTTGCACTGATTTCCCCATGACCGGGTATGACCGAAGATGGTCGTGGCAAGTGTCACGACCCCGACTTCGTCTCCCAATGGTGCTGGCCATGGGGGCAAAACTATAATTGATAACTTTTCGATGAAAAACTGACAATTCGCGACCACTGGGGCTTGTTTGCACTGATTTTCCCACGACCGAGTATGATCGCATATGGTCGCGGCAAGTACCATGGCCCCGATCTGGTCTCTCGACGGTGCTGATGATGGGGGCAAGACTGTGATCGACATGTTTTGGATGAGAAGCTAACAATTCGTGACTGACTAGCGCTTGTTTGCACTGATTTTCCCACGACCATGTACGACCGCATATGGCCACGGAAAGTGCCACGGCCCCAACCTGGTCTCCCGACGGTGCTAGTCATGGGGGTAAGACTATAATCGATAAGTTTTCGATCACAAACTATTAATTCGTGACTGGCTAGTGCTTGTTTGCACTGATTTTCCCACGACCATGTATGATCGCATATGATCGCGGCAAGTGCCACAGCCCCGACCTGGTCTCCCGATGGTGCCGGTCTGGGGGCAAGACTATAATCAATAAGTTTTCGATGACAAATTGACAATTCGTGACCGACTAGGGCTTGTTTGCATTGATTTTCCCACGAACGAGTACGACCACAGATGGTCGCGGCAAGTGCCCCGGCCTCAACCTGGTCTCCCAACGGTGCTGGCTAAGGGGGCAATACTATAATGGGTAAGTTTTGGATGACAAACTGACAATTCATGACCGACTGGGCCTTGTTTGCACTGATATCCCCACGACCGAGTATGGCCGCATATGGTTGCAGAAATTGCCACGGCCCCGACCTGGTCTACTGACGGTCCCGGTCATGGGGAAGGACTGTAATCGGCATGTTCTCGATGAGAAGCTAATAATTCGTGACTGACTGGTGCTTGTTTGCACTGATTTTCCCACGACCATGAATGACCGCATATGGCCGCAGCAAGTGGCACATCCCCGACCTGGTCACCCGACGGTGCTGGTCATGGGGGCAAGACTATAATCGATAAAATTTCGATGACAAACTGGCAATTCGTGACCAACTGGGGCTTCTTTGCACTGATTTTCCCATGATCGAGTGAGACCGCATATGGCTGCGGTAAGTGGCCCCGACCTGGTCTCCTGACGGTGCCGGTCATGGGGCAAAACTGTAATCGGCATGTTCTCGATGAGAAGCTAGCAATTCGTGACTGATTGGTGCTTGTTTGCACTGATTGTCCGACAACCATGTACGAACGCATATGGCCGCAGCAAGTGCCGCGGCCCCAACCTGGTCTCCCTACGATGCCGATCAAGGGAGTAAGACTATAATCGATTAGTTTTCAATGACAAACTGAAAATTCGTGACGGATTGGGGCTTGTTTGCATTGATTTTCCCACGACCATGTATGACATCATATGGCCGCAGCAAGTGCCAGGGCCCCGACCTGGTCTCCCGACAGTGCCTATCATGCGGGCAAGACTATAATTGATATGTTTTCGATGACAAACTGAAAATTCGTGACCGACTGGGGCTTGTGTGCACCGATTTTGCCACGACCATGTATGACCGCGTCAAGTGCCACAGCCTCGACCTGGTCTCTCGACGGTGACGGTCATGCAGGCAAGACTATAATCAATAAGTTTTCGATGACAAACTGACAATTCGTGACCGTCTGGGGATTGTTTGCATTGATTTTCCCTCGACCGAGTATGACCGCATATGGCTGCGGCAAGTACCATTGCGCAGACCTGGTCTACTGACGGTGCCGGTCATGGGGCAAGACTGTAATCGGCATGTTCTCGATGAGAAGCTAACAATTCGTGACTGATTGGTGCTAGTTTGCACTAATTTTTCCATGACCATGTAAGACCGCATATGATCGCAACAAGTGCCACGGCCCCGACCTGGTCTCCCGACGGTGCCGGTCATGGGGGCAAGACTATAATCGATAAGTTTTCGATGACAAACTGACAATTCGTGACCGACTGGGGCTTGTTTACATTTATTTTCCCACGACTGAGTATGAACACAGATGGCCACGGCAAGTGCCACGGCCCCGATCTGATCTCCGAACGATTCTGGCCATGGTGGCAAAACTATAATCGATAAGTTTCCGATGAGAAACTAACAATTCGTGACCGACTGGGGCTTGTTTGCACTGATTTTCCCACGATTGAGTATGCTCGCATATGGCTGCGGCAAGTGCCACGGCCCCGACCTTGTCTCCTAACGGTACCGGCCATGGGGGCCTGACTGCAATCGGCAAGTTCTCGATGACAAATTAACAATTTGTGACTAACTGGCATTTGTTTGTACTGATTTTGCCACAACCGAGTATGACCGCATATGGCTGCAGCAAGTGCCAGGGCTCAGACCTGGTCTACTGTCGGTGCGGGAAGTGCCACGGCCCCAACCTGGTCTCCCGACGGTGCCGATCAAGGGAGTAAGACTATAATCGATTAGTTTTTGATGACAAACTGAAAATTCATGACCGGATGGGGCTTGTTTGTATTGATTTTCCCACGACCATGTATGACCGTATATGGCCGCGGCAAGTGCCAGGGCCCCGACCTGGTCTCCCGACGGTGCCGATCATGTGGGCAAGACTATAATCGATATGTTTTCGATGGCAAACTGACAATTTGTGACCGACTAGGGCCTGTTTGCACTGATTTTCCCACAACCGAGTATGACCGCAAATGGTTGCGGCAAGTGCCACGGCCCCAACCTGGTCTCCTGACAGTGCCGGCCATAGGGGCAAGACTGCAATCGGCATGTTCTCGATAAGAAACTAAAAATTCGTTACTGACTGGCGCTTGTTTGCACTGATTTTCGCACGACAAAGTACGACCGCATATGGCCGCGGCAAGTGGCACTGCCCTAAGCTGCTCTCCCGACGATGCCTGTAATGGGGGAAAGACAATAATCGATAAGTTTTCGATGAAAAATTGACAAATTATGACCGACTGGGGCTTGTCTGCACTGATTTTCACACGACAGAGTATGACCGCAGATGGCCGCCGAAATTGCCACGGCGCCCACCTGGTCTCCCAACGGTGCTGGCCATGGGGCAAGACTTTAATCGATAAGTTTTCGATGACAAACTGACAATTCGTGTCCATTTGGGGATTGTTTGCACTGATTTTCCCACGACCGAGTATGACCGAATACGGCTGCGACAAGTGCCATGGCCTAGACCTGGTCTACTGACGGTGCCTGTCATGGGGCAAGACTGCAATCGGCATGTTCTTGATGAGAAGCTAACGATTCGTGGCTAACTAGCACTTGTTTGTATTGATTGTCCCACGACCATGTATGACCGCATATGATGGCGGTAAGTGCCACGGCCCCGATCTAGTCTCCCGACGGTGCCGGTCATGGGGGCAAGAAAATAATCGATAAGTTTTCGATGACAAACTGACAATTCGTGACTGACTGGGGCTTGTTTGCTTTTATTTTCCCATGAATGACTATGACCACAGATGGCCGCGCCAAGTGCCACGGCCCCGACCTGGTCTCCCAACGGTGCTGGCCATGGGGGCAAAACTATAATCTATAAGTTTTCGATGACAAACTAACAATTCCTGACCGACTCGGGCTTGTTTGCACTGATTTTCCCACGACCGAGTATGCCCACATATGGCTGCGGCAAGTGCAACGGCCCCGACCTAGTCTACTGATGGTACTGGCCATGGGGGCAAGACTACAATCGGCAAGTTCTCGATGAGAAATTAACAATTCGTCACTGATTGGCGCTAGTTTGCAATTATTTTCCCACGACCGAGTATGACCGCATATGGCTGCAGCAAGTGCCAGGGCCCAGACCTGGTCTACTGACGGTGCCGGTCATGGGGCAAGACTGTAGTCGGCATGTTCTCGATGAGAATTGAACGATTCGTGACTGACTAACGCTTGTTTGCACTGATTGTCCCACGAGCATGTACGACCGCATATGGCCATGGAAAGTGCCACGACCCCATCATGGTCTCCCAACGGTGCCGGTGAAGGGAGTAAGACTATAATCGCTAAGTTTTCGATGACAAACTGACAATTCGTGACCTACTGGGGCTTGTTTGCACTTATTTTCCCACGACCGAGCATGACCATAGATGGCTGCGGTAAGTGCCACGGCCCCGACCTGGTCTCCTGACTGGCGCTTGTTTGCACTGATTGTCCCACAACCATGTACGACAGCATATGGCCGCGACAAGTGCCGCGGCCCCAACCTGGTCTCCCGACGGTGCCGATCATGGGAGTAAGACTATAATCGATTAGTTTTTTATGACAAACTGAAAATTCGTGACCGACTGGGGCTTGTTTGCTTTGATTTTCCCATGACCATGTATGACCGCATATGGCCGCGGCAAGTGCCAGAGCCCCAACCTGGTCTCTCGATGGTGCCGGTCATAGAGGCAAGACTATAATCGATAAGTTTTCGATGACGACCTGACAATTCGTGACCAACTAGGGCTTATTTGTATTGATTTTCCCACGACCGAGTATGACCACAGATGGTAGCGGCAAGTGCCACAGCCTCGACCTGGTTTCCCAACGGTGCTGGGCATGGGGGCAAAACTATAATCGATAAGTTTTTGATGACAAACTGACAATTCGTGACCGACTGGTGCTTGTTTGCACTGATTTTCCCATGACCGAGTATGACTGCATATGGTTGCAGAAATTGCCACAGCCCCGACCTGGTCAACTGACGGTGCCGGTCAAAGGGCAGGACTGTAATCGGCATGTTCTCGATGAGAAGCTAACCATTCGTGACTGACTGGTGCTTGTTTGCACTGATTTTCCCACGACCATGTATGACCGCATATGATCGCGGCAAGTTCCACGGCCCTGACCTGGTCTGCCGACGATGCCGGTCATAGGGGTAAGACTATAATCAATAAGTTTTCGATGACAAACTGAAAATTCGTGACCGACTGTGGCTTTTCTGCACTGATTTTCCCATGACCATGTATGACCGCGGCAAGTGCCTCGGGCCCGACCTGGTCTCCCAACGGTGCTAGCCATGGGGGATAGACTATAATCTTCAAGTTTTCGATAACAAACTGACAATTTGTGACCGTCTGCAGCTTGTTTGCACTGATTTTCGCACGACCGAGTATCACCGCATATGACCGCGGCAAGTGCCACAGCCCTGACCTGGTCTCTTGACGGTGCCGGTAATGGGGCAAAACTGTAATCGGCATGTTCTCGATGAGAAGCTAACAATTCGTGACTGGCTGGTGCTTGTTTGCACTGATTTCCCCCCGACCATGTATGACCGCATAAGATTGCGGCAAGTGCCACAGCCCCTACCTTGTCTCTCGACGGTGCCGGTCATGGGGGCAAGACTATAATCGGTAAGTTTTCGATGACAAACTGACAATTCGTGACCGACTGGGGCTTGTTTGCACTAATTTTCCCACGATCGAGTGTGACCATAGATAGCCACGGCAAGTGCCACGGCCCCCACCTAGTCTCCCAACGGTGCTGGCCATGGGGTCAAAACTATAAGCAATAAGTTTTCGATGACAAACTGACAATTTGTGACCGACTGGGGCTTGTTTGCACTGATTTTCCCACAACCGAGTATGACCGTATATGGATGCGGCAAGTGCCACGGCCCCGACCTGGTCTCCTAACGGTGCCGATCATGGGGGCATGACCACAATCAGCATGTTCTCGATAAGAAGCTAACAATTCTAGACTGACCGGTGCTTGTTTGCACTGATTTTCCCACGACCATGTACGACCGCACATGGTCGAGGCAAGTGCCTCGGCCCCGACCTGGTCTCCCGACGGTGCCGGTCATGGAGGTGAGACAATAATCGATAAGTTTTTGATGACAAAGTGACAAATTGTGACCGGATGGGGTTTGTTTACACTGATTTTCCCACGACAGAGTATGACCGCAGATGGACATGGTCTCTCAACGTTGCTGTCCGTGGGAGCAAGTGCCGCGGCCCCGACCTGGTCTCCTGACGGTGCTGTTCATGGGGGCAAGAATGTAATCGACATATTCTCGAGGAGAAGCTAACAATTCGTGTCTGACTGGGGCTTGTTCGTACTGATTTTCCCACGACCATGTATGACCGCATATGGTCGCGTCAAGTGCCACGGCCCCAACCATGTCTCCCGACGGTGCCGGTCATGCGGGCAAGACTATAATCGATAAGTTTTCGAAGACAAACTGACTATTCGTGACCGACTGCGGCTTGTTTGCACTAATTTTCCCACGACTGAGTATGACCGCAGATGGCCATGGTAAGTGCCACGGCCCCGACCTGGTCTCCAAACGGTGCTAGACATGGGGGATAGACTATAATCGATAAGTTTTCGATGACAAACTGACAATTCGTGACTGTCTGGGCTTGTTTCCACTGATTTTCCCACGACCAAGTATGACCGCATATGGCTGCGGCAAGTTCCACGGCCCAGACCTTGTCTCTTGACGGTGCCGGGCATAGGGCAGGACTGTAATCGGCATGTTCTCGATGAGAAGCTAACAATTCGTTACTGACTAGCGTTTGTTTGCACTGATTTTCCCACGACCATGTACGACCGCACATGGCCGCGGCAAGTGCCCCGTTCCCAACTTGGTCTCCCGACGGTGCCGTTCATGGAGGCGAGACAATAATCGATAAGTTTTCGATGACAAACTGACAATTCGTGACCGTCTGGCTTGTTTCCACTGATTTTCCCACAACCGAGTTTGACCGCATATGGCTGCGGCAAGTTCCACGACCCAAACCTGGTCTCCTGACAGTGTCGGTCATAGGGCAAGACTGTAATCGGCATGTTCTCGATGAGAAGATAACAATTCGTCACTCACTGGCACTTGTTTGCACTAATTTTCAAACAACCATGTCTGACCGTATATGGCCGCGGGAAGTGCCACGGCCCCAACTTGGTCTCCCGACGGTGCCGGTCATGGGGCAAGACTATAATCGAAAAGTTTTCGATGATAAACTGAAAATTTGTGACCAATTGGGGCTTTTTCGCACTGATTTTCCCATGATCGCATATGGCCGCGTCAAGTGTCACGGCCCCGACCATGTCTCCCGACGGTGCCGTTCATGCGGGAAAGACTATAATCAATAAGTTTTCGATGACAAATTGACAATTCGTGACTAACTGGGGCTTGTTTGCAACGATTTTCCTACGACTGAGTATGACCGCAGATGGCCACGGCAAATGCCACGGCCCCGACCTGGTCTCCCAACGGTGCTAGCCATGGGGTATAGACTATAATCGATAAGTTTTCGATGACAAACTGACAATTCGTGACTTTCTGGGCTTGTTTCCACTGATTTTCCCACGACCAAGTATGACCGCATATGGCAGCGGCAAGTGCCACGGCCCAGACCTGGTCTCGTGACGGTGCCGGTCATAGGGCAAGACTGTAATCGGCATGTTCTCGATGAGAAGCTAACAATTTGTGACTGACTGGTGCTTGTTTGCATTAATTTTACCACAACCATGTATGACCGTATATGGCTTCGACAAGTGCCACGGCCCCAACTTGGTCTCCCGACGGAGCCTGTCATGGGGGCAAGACTATAATCGATAAGTTTTCGATGACAAACTGACAATTCGTGACTGGCTGGGGCTTGTTTGCACTAATTTTCCCACGACCGAGTATGACTGCAGATGACAGCGGCAAGTGCCACGGCCCCCACCTGGTCCCCCAACGGTGCTGGCCATGGGGGCAAGACTATAATCGATAAATTTTTGATGAGAAACTGACAATTAGTGACCATCTGGGGCTTGTTTGCAGTGATTTTCCCACGTCAGAGTATGACCGCATATGGCTGCGGCAAGGGCCATGGCCCAAACCTGGTCTTTTGACGGTGCCGGTCATGGGGTAAGCTGTAATCGGCATGTTCTCAATAAGAAGCTAACAGTTAGTGAATGACTGGCGCTTGTTTGCACTGATTTTCCCACGAAAATGTAAGACAGTATATGGCCGCAACAAGTGCCACGGCCCCGACCTGGTCTCCCGACGGCGTCGGTCATGGGGCCAAGACTATAATCGATAAGTTTTCGATAACAAACTAATAATTCGTGACCGACTGGGGATTGTTTGCACAGATTTTCCCACGACCGAGTATGACCGCATATGGTTGCGGCAAGTGCCACGGCCCCGACTTGGTCTCCCGACAGTGTCGATCATACGAGCAAGACTATAATCGATAAGTTTTCGACGACAAACTGACAATTTGTGACCGACTAGGGCTTGTTTGCACTGATTTCCCCACAATTGAGTATGACCGCAGATGGTCGCGGCAAGTGCCACGGGCCCCACCCGGTATTCCAACAGTGCTGGCTATGGGGGCAAGATTATAATCGATAAGTTTTTTATGGAAAACTGACAATTTGTGACCATCTGGGCCTTGTTTGCACTAATTTTCCCACGTCCAAGAGTGACCGCATATGGCAGTGGCAGGTGCCACGGCCCAGACCTGGTCTCCTGATGATGCCAGTCATGGGGAAAGACTGTAATCGGCATGTTCTCGATAAGAAGCTAACAATTCGTGACTGACTAGCCCTTGTTTGTACTGATTTTCCCACGACCGTGTATGACTGCAACAAGTGCCGTGGACTCGACCTGGTCTCCCGAAAGTGTCGGTCATGGGGGCAAGACTATAATCGAAAAGTTTTCGACGACAAACTCACAATTCGTGACCGACTTGGGCTTGTTTGCACTGATTTTTCCACGACCGAGTATGACCATAGATAGTCGCGACAAGTGCCACGACCCAACGGTGCTTCCCATAGGGGCAAGACTGTAATCGATAGCTTTTCGATGACAAACTGACAATTCGTGATCGACCGGGGCTTGTTTGCAATGATTTTACCACGACAGAGTATGATAATAGATGGTCGCGGCAAGTGCCACGGCCCCGACCTGGTCTCCCAACGTTGCTGGCCATGGGTGCAAAACTATAACCGATATGTTTTCGATGACAAACTGACAATTCGTGACCGAATAGGGCTTGTTTGCACTAATTTTCCCACGACCGAGTATGACCGCATATGGCTGCGGCAAGTCCCACGGCCCCGACCTGGTCTTCTGACGGTGCCGGTCATGGGGGCAAGACTACAATCGGCATGTTCTCGATGAGAAGCTAACAATTCGAGACTGACTAGCGCTTGTTTGCACTGATTTTCCCACGACCATGTACGACCTCACGTGGCCGCGGCAAGTGCCCCGGCCCCGACCTGGTCTCCCGACGGTGCCGATCATGTAGGCGAGTCAATAATCGATAAGTTTTCGATGACAAACTGACAAATTGTGACTAACTATGTCTTATTTGCGCTGATTTTCCCACGAAAGAGTATGACCGCTGATGGCCGTGGCAAGTGTCATGGCCCCGACCTGGTCTCCCTACGGTGCTGTCAATAGGGGCAAGTGTCGCAGCCCTGACCTGGTCTCCTGACGGTGCTGGTCATGGGGGCAAGAATGTAATCGGCATATTCTCGATGAGAAGCTAACAATTTGTGACTAACTTGGGCTTGTTCGTACTGATTTTCCCACGACTAAGTAAGACCGCATATGGCCGCGGCCCCGACCTGGTCTGCCGACGATGCCGATTATGGGGCAAGACTGTAATTGGCATGTTCTCGATAAGAAGCTAACAATTCGTGACTGACTGGCGCTTGTTTGCACTGATTTTCCCACGACCATGTATGATCGCAACAAGTGCCGTGGACTCGACCTGGTCTCCCGAAAGTGTCGGTCATGGGGACAAGACTATAATCGAAAAGTTTTCGATGACAAACTCACAATTCGTGACCGACTTGGGCTTGTTTGCACTGATTTTTCCACGACCGTGTATGACCGCAGATAGCCGCGACATGTAATCGATAACTTTTCGATGACAAACTGACAATTCGTGATCGACTGGGGCTTGTTTGCAATGATTTTACCACGACAGAGTGTGACCGTATATGGCCGTGGCAAGTGCCACGGCCCCCACCTGGTCTTCCAACAGTGCTAGCCATGGGGGTAAAATTATAGTCGATAAGTTTTCGATGACAAACTGACAATTCGTGACCATCTGGGGATTGATTGCACTGATTTTCCCACGTCCGAGTATGACCGCATATGGCCGCGGCAAGTGCCACGGCCCCGACCTGGTCTCCTGACGGTGCCAGTCATGGGGCAAGACTGTAATCGGCATGTTCTCGATGAGAAGCTAACAATTCGTGACTGACTGGTGCTTCTTTGCACTGATTTTCCCATGACAATGTATGACCGCATATGATCGCGACAAGTGCCACGACCCGAACCTGGTCTCCTGACGGTGTCGGTCATGGGGGCAAAACTATAACCAATAAGTTTTTGATGACAAACTGACAATTCGTGAACGACTGGGGCTTGTTTGCATTAATTTTCCCACGATCGTGTATGACCATAGTTGGCCGCGGCAAGTGCCACGGCCCAGACCTGGTCTCCTGACGATGCCGGTCATGGGGCAAGACTGTAATCGGCATGTTCTCGATAAGAAGCTAACAATTCGTGATTGAATGGCGCTTTTTTGAATTGATTTTCCCACGACCATGTATGACCGGAACAAGTGTCGTTGACTCAACCTGGTCTCCCGAAAGTGTCGGTCATGGGGGCAAGACAATAATCGAAAAGTTTTCGATGACAAACTCACAATTCGTGACCGACTTAGGCTCATTTTCACTGATTTTTCCATGACTGAGTATGACCGCAGATAGCCGCGACAAGTGCCACGACCCAGACCTAGTCTCCCAAAGGTGCTGGCCATAGGGGCAAGACTGTAATCGATAACTTTTCGATGACAAACTGACAATTCGAGATCGATTGGGGCTTGTTTGCAATGATTTTACCACGACAGAGTATGACCGTAGATGGCCGTGGCAAGTGCCACGCCCCCCACCAGCTCTTCCAACGGTGCTGGCCATGGGGGTAAGATTATAGTCGATAAGTTTTCGATGACAAACTGACAATTCGTGACAATCTGGGGCTTGATTGCACTGATTTTCCCACGTCCGAGTATGACCGTTTATGGCCGCGGCAAGTGCCTCAGCCCCGACCTGGTCTCCTGACGGTGCCGGTCATGGGGCAAGACTGTAATCGGCATGTTCTCGATGAGAAGCTAACAATTCGTGACTGACTGTTACTTGTTTGCACTGATTTTCCCACGACAATATATGACCGCATATGATCGCGACAAGTGCCACGGCCCCAACCTGGTCTCCTGACCGCCCCGGTCATGGGTGCAAAACTATAACCGATAAGTTTTCGATGACAGACTGACAATTCGTGACCGACTGGGGCTTGTTTGCACTGATTTTCCCACGACCGAGTATGACCGCATATGGCTGCGGCAAGTGCCACGGCCCCGACCTGGTCTTCTGACGATGCCGGTCATGGGGGCAAGACTACAATTGGCATGTTCTAGATGAGAAGCTAACAATTCGAGACTGACTGGCGCTTGTTTGCACTGATTTTCCCACGACCATGTACGACCTCACGTGGCCGCGGCAAGTGCCCCTGCCCCGACCTGGTCTCCCGACGGTGCCGGTCATGGAGGCGAGACAATAATCGATAAGTTTTCGATGACAAACTGACAAATTGTGACCAACTGGGTCTTCTTTGCACTGATTTTCCCACGAAAGAGTATGAACGCTGATTGCCATGGCAAGTGTCATGGCCCCGACCTGGTCTCCCAACGGTGCTATCAATGGGGGCAAGTGTCGCGGCCCCGACCTGGTCTCGCGACGGCGCTGGTCATGGGGCCAAGAATGTAATCGGCATATTCTCGATGAGAAGCTAACAATTCATGACTAACTGGGGCTTGTTCGTACTGATTTTCCCACGACTAAGTACGAACGCATATAGTCGCGGCCCCGACCTGGTCTGTCGAAGATGCCGGTTATGGAGCAAAGACTATAATCGACAAATTTTCTATGACAAACTGAAAATTCGTGACCGATTGGGGCTTGTTTGCACTGATTTTCCCATGACCATGTATGACTGCATATGGCCGCGTCAAGTGCCACGGCCCTGACCATGTCTCCCGACGGTGCCGGTCACGCGGGAAAGACTATAATCGATAAGTTTTCGATGACAAACAGACTATTCGTGACCGAATGCGGCTTGTTTGCACTTATTTTCCCACGAATGAGTATGACCGCAGATGGCCACGGCAAGTGCCACGGCCCCCACTTGGTCGCCCAACGATGCTGGCCATGGGGGCAAGACTATAATTGATAAGTTATCGATGACAAACTGAAAATTCGTGACCGACTGCGGCTTGTTTGCACTGATTTTCCCACGACCGAGTATGACTGCAGATGGCAGCGGAAAATACCACGGCCCCCACCTAGTCTCCCAACGGTGCTAGCCATGGGGGATAGACTATAATCGATAAGTTTTCGATGAAAAACTGACAATTCGTGACCGACTGGGCTTGTTTCCACTGATTTTCCCACAACCGAGAATGACCGCATATGGCTGCGGCAAGTTCCACTCCTGACAGTGCCGTTCATGGGGCAAGACTGTAATCGACATGTTCTCGATGAGAAGCTAACAATTCGTGACTGACTGGTGCTTGTTTGCACTGATTTTCCCACGACCATATATGACCGCATATGATCATGGCAAGTGCCACGACTCAGATATGGTCTCCCGATGGTGTCGATCATGGGGGCAAGACTATAATCGATACGTTTTTGATGACAAACTGACAATTCGTGACCGACTGGTGCTTGTTTGCACTGATTTTCCCACGACCATGTACCACCGCATATGGCTGCGACATGTGCCATGGCCTAGACCTGGTCTACTGACTAGAGCTGGCCATAGGGGCAAAACTATAATCGATAAGTTTTCGATGACAAACTGACAATTCGTGACCTACTGGGGCTTGTTTGCACTGATTTTCCCACGACCGAGTATGCCAGTATATGGCTGCGGCAAGGGCCACGGCCCCGACCTGGTCTCCTGACGGTACCGACGATGGGGGCAAGACTGTAATCGGCATGTTCTCGATGAGAAATTAACAATTTGTGATTGACTGGCGCTTGTTTGCACTAATTTTTCCAGAATCGAGTATGACCCCATATGGCTGCAGCAAGTGCAACGGCCCAGACCTGGTCTCCAGACATTGTTAGTCATGGGGGCAAGACTGCAATCGGCATGTTCTCGATGAGAACCTAAAAATTCGTCACTTAGTGGCGCTTGTTTACACTAATTTTCCCACGACCATGTATGACCGCATATGGTCGCGGCAAGTGCCACGGCCCCGCCTGGTCTCCCGACGGTGCTAGCCATGGAGGCAAGACTATAATCGATAAGTTTTCGATAACAAACTAAAAATTCGCGACCGACTGGGGGTTATTTGCACTGATTTTCCCACGACCAACGACTAGGGCTTGTTTGCACTGATTTTCCCACGGCCGAGTATGACTGCATATGGCAGCGGCAAATGCCACGGCCCCGACCTGGTCTCCCAACGGTGCTACCCGTGGGGGCAAGACTATAATGGATAAGTTTTCGATGAGAAATTGACAATTTGTGACCGACTGGGGCTTGTTTTCCCTGATTTTTCCACGACCATGTATGACCGCATATGGCCGCGACAAGTGCCACGGCCCCGACCTGGTCTCCCAACGGTGCTATCCATGGGGGCAAGACTATAATCGATAAGTTTTCGATGAGAAATTTACAATTCGTGACTGACTGGGGCTTGTTTGCACTGATTTTCCCACGATGGAGTATGACCGCATATGACTGCGACAAGTGCTATAGCCCAGACCTGGTCTACTCACTATGCCGGTCATGGGGCAAGACTGTAATCGGCATGTTCTCGATGAGAAACTAACTATTGGTGACTGACTTGTGCTTGTTTGCACTGATTTCCCACGACCATGTATGACAACATATCTGCGCGGCAAGTGCCACGGCCCTGACCTGGTCTCTCGACGGTGCCGATGATGGGGGCGAGACTATAATTGATAAGTTTTCGACGACAAACTGACAATTCGTGACCGACTGGGGCTTGTTTGCTCTGATTTTCCCACAATTCAGTATGACCACAGATGGCCGCGACAAGTGCCACGGCCCCGACTTAGTCTCCCAACTGTTAAATTGTGACCGACTGGGTCTTGTTTGCACTGTTTTTCCCACGACAGAGTATGACCTCATATGGCTGCGGCAAGTGCCACGGCCCAGACCTGGTCTCCTGACGGTGGCGGTCATAGGGCAAGACTGTAATCGGCATGTTCTCGATGAGAAGCTAACAATTTGTCACTGACTGGCGTTTGTTTGCACTTATTTTCCCATGACCGAGTATGACCGTATATGGCCGCGGCAAGTGCCGCAGCGCCAACCTGGCCTCCCAACGGTGCCGGTCATAGGGGCAAGACTATAATCGATAAGTTTTTGAGGACAAACTGACAATTCGGGACCGACTGGGCCTGTTTACACTGATTTTCCCACGACCGAGTATGACTGCAGATGGTAGCGGCAAGTGCCACGACCCCCACCTGGTCTCCTAACGGTGCTGGCCATGGAGGGAAGACTGTAATCGGCATGTTCTCAATGAGAAGCTAACAATTCGTGACTAACTGGCGCTTGTTTGCACTGATTTTCCCACAACCATGTATGACCGTATATGGCAGCGGTAAGTGCCACGGCGCCAACCTGGTCTCCCGACGGAGCCGTTCATGGGGGGAAGACTATAATCGATAAGTTTTCAATGACAAACTGACAATTCGTCCCCGACTGGGGATTGTTTGCATTGATTTTCCCACGACCGAGGATAACCGCATATGACTGCGGCAAGTGCCACGACCACGACCTGGTCTGCCGACGATGCAGATGATGCGGGCAAGACTATAATCGATAAGTTTTCAATGACAAACTGACAATTCGTGACCGACTGGGGCTTGTTTGTACTGATTTTCCCACGACCAAGGGTGACCGCATATGGCCGCGAAAAGTGCCACGCCCCCGACCTGGTCTCCAAATGGTGCTGGCCATAGGGGCAAGACAATAATCGATAAGTTTTCGATGACAAACTGACAATTCGTGACCATCTGGGGCTTGTTTGTACTGATTTTCCCACGTCCGAGTATAACCGCACATGGCTGCGGCAAGCGCCATAGCCCCGACCTGGTCTCCCGACGATGTAGATCATACGAGCAAGACTATAATCGATAAGTTTTCGATGACAAACTGACAATTCAGGACCAACTGGGGGCTTGTTTGCACTGATTTCCCCAGGACCGAGTATGACCACAGTTGGCCGCGGCAAGTGCCACGGCCCCCACCTGGTCTTCCAACTGTGCTGGCCATGGGGGCAAGATTATAATCGATAAGTTTCCGATGACAAACTAACAATTCGTGACCATGTTGGGCTTGTTCTCACTGATTTTCCCACGACTGAGTATGACCGCGTATGGTTGCGGTAATTGCCACGGCCCAGATCCGGTCTCCCGATGGAGCCGATCATGCGGGCAAGACTATAATCGATAAGTTTTCGATGATAAACTGACAATTTGTGACCGACTGGGGTTTGTTTGCACTGATTTTTCCACGACCGAATACGACCACAGATGTTCACGGCAAGTGCCAGGTCCCCGACCTGGTCTCCCAACGGTGCTGGCCATGGGGGTTAGATTATAATTGATAAGTTTTCGATGACAAACTGACAATTCGTGACCGACTGGGGCTTGTTTGCCCTGATTTTCCCATAATCGAATATGACCACAGATGGTCGCGACAAGTGTCACAGCCCCGACCTAGTCTCACAACGGTGCTGGCCATGGGGGCAAGACTATAATCGATAAGTTTTCGATGAGAAATTGACAATTCTTGACTATCTTGGGCTTGTTCGCATTGATTTTCCCACGACTGAGTAACATCGCATATGGCAGCGGTAAATGCCACGGCCCTGACTTGGTCTGTTGACGGTGTCGATCATGTGGGCAAGACTATAATCAATAAGTTTTCGATGACAAACTGAAAATTCGTGACCGACTGGGGCTTGTTTGCCCTGATTTTCCCACGACCGAATACGACCACAGATGGCTGCGGCAAGTTCCACGGCCCCGACCTGGTCTCCCAACGGTGCTAGCCATGGGGGCAAGACTATAATCGATAAGTTTTCGATGAGAAATTGACAATTCGTGACCATCTGGGGCTTTTTCGCACTAATTTCCCCACGATTGAGTATGACCGCATATGGCAGCGGCAATTGCCACGGCCAAGATCTGGTCTCCTGACGGTGCCGGTCATGGGGTAAGACTGTATTCGGCATGTTCTCGATTAGAAGCTAACAATTCGTGACCGACTGCTGTATGTTTGCACTGATTTCACCACAACCATGTATGACCGTATATGCCCGCGACAAGTGCCACCGGCCCAATCTGGTCTCCCGACGGTGCCAGTTATGGGGGCAAGACAATAATCGATAAGTTTTCGATGACAAACTGACAATTCGTGACAGACAAGGCTTGTTTACACTAATTTTCCCACGACCATATAAGACCGCAGATGGCCGCGACAAATGCCACGACTGCTACCTGGTCTCTCGACGGTGCCGGTCATGTGGGTAAGAATATAATCGATAAGTTTTCGATGACAAACTGAAAATTCGTGACTGACTGGGGCTTGTTTGCACTAATTTTCCCACGACCATGTGTGGCCGCATATGGCCACGGAAAGTGCCACGGCCCAGACCTGGTCTGCTAAAGATAACGGTCATGGGGCAAGACTGTAATCGGCATGTTCTCGATGGGAAGCTAACAATTCGTAACTGATTGGCGCATGTTTGCACTAATTTTCCCATCACCATGCATGACCACATATGATCGCGGCAAGTGCCACGACCCTGACTTGGTCTCCCGACTGTGCTGATCATGGGGGCAAGAATATATTCGATAAGTTTTCGAAGAGAAACCGACAATTCGTGACAAACTGGGGCTTGTTTGCACTAATTTTCCCACGACCAAGTATGATCGCATATGGCCTCGGCAAGTGCCACAGCCCCGACCTGGTCTCCCGATGGTGCCGGTCATGGGGGTAAGACTATAATCTATAAGTTTTTGAGGACAAACTGAAAATTTGTGACTGACTGGTGCTTGTTTGCAATTATTTTCCCACCACCATGTATGAGCGCATATGATCACAGCAAGTGCCACGGTCCCAACCTGGTCTCCCAACGGTGCCTGTCATGGGAGCAAGACTAAAATTGATAAGTTTTCGATGACAAACTTACAATTCGTGAGCGACTATTGCTTGTTTGCACTGATTTTCCCACGACCGAGTATGACCGTAGATGGCTGCGGCACGGTCCCGACTTGGTCTCCCGACGGTGCCAGTCATGGGGCAAGACTGCAATCTGCAATCGGCATGGGGCAAGACTGCAATCGGCATGATCTCGATGAGAAGCTAACAATTCTTGACTGACTAGCGCTTGTTTGCACTGATTTTCCCACAACCGAGTACGACCGCATATGGCCGCGGCAAGTGCCACGTCCCCTACCTGGTCTCCCGACGGTGCCAGTCATGGGGGCAAGACTATAATCGATAAGTTTTCTATGACAAACTGACAATTCGTGACCGACTGGGGCTTGTTTGCACTGATTTTCCCACGACCGAGTATGACTGCAGATGGCCGCGGCAAGTGCCGCGGACCCGACCTGGTCTCCCAACTGTGCTGGCCATGGGGGAATTATGATAATCGATAAATTTTCGATGACAAACAGAAAATTCGTGACTGACTGGCGCTTGTTTGTACTGATTTTCCCACGACCAAGTAAGACCGCATATGGCCGCGGCAAGTGCCACGGCCCCTACCTGGTGTCCCAACGGTGTCGGTCATGGGGGCAAGATTATAATCGATAAGTTTTCGATGAAAAACTGAATATTCGTGACCGACTGGGGTTTGTTTGCACTTATTTTCCCACGACCATATAAGACCGCAAATTGCTGCAGCAAGTGCCACGGCCCTTACCTGGTGTCCCGACAAAGTCGATCATGGGGACAAGACTATAATCGATAAGTTTTCGATGAAAAACTGAATATTCGTGACCGACTGGGGTTTGTTTGCACTTATTTTCCCACGAC
>JAOQMP010076516.1:0-19357 GCA_027563575.1 Erythroxylum pedicellare | reverse complement strand
ATGTTAGAAGTGCAATTTGTTACTTCACATTGGATGCTTTTGGCATTAGACTTTGTTTCTTTTGCTTCTTCTCTTTTCTGTAGTAGGCACTAAATAGGAAGTAGCTTTCATGAATAAGGTAGTTCCATATTGATTTTGTACTTCATAATGAGTACCAAATGCCTGATCTTCATTTTCATAGAGTTTGACTCGTTTGCTGGGAGAACGGATGTGGAAAACTATTTACTCGAGTCACTTCTAGCAATAGTAGACAGTAAAGATGAAATTGAATATGGTCATGCAATTTTTGAATTGCTGCAAGCGTGGGATAGGTATGGATGGTCCATAATTGCATCAATAATTAATTTTCTTTCTGCCTGTTATTCTCAGATGTGATTGTGTAGTTAGCAATCAATCGCAGGAGCTTAAGCTAATCTATACGTTGCCATGTTAATATGTTGCCTAGATTCATTTCTCAGTTCATTTCTTTGGATGCTTTGTCTTCTACTGTCATAGCTTGAGGCCATCAACTCAGAAAGTTCTATCGCTTACTGGTAAAGTGAATACCCTTCAAAAGGAAAAGGAGCTTCTCAGGACCAATCTTGCTAAGGCTGAGGAGGAGGTCAGAAGGATATAAAGTTCTTTTTTCTTTTTTCTTTCTCTTTCTTCAGTGTTCATTTTAGACGTCAAGTTTCTTTTTTCCATTATACACGTAAATGTATGTAGGCGCTTGCATCTGTGTTGTCATTTTGTGCTTAGGAAAAGTTTCCCTTCTCTTCAGTGATGTGGTTCATAGTTGTGGTACATTCAGTTACAAAGTTTCTCAAGGGGCTTGAACCGGTTGAATTATTTGCGGAGAAATAAGAGAAAATCGAGTCCAAAGGTACAGAAATGAAGTTGGATTTTAAGGAAGACGATTCAGTGAGACATCCACTGTCACCCTTGCGGGATAACTCTCCTTATGGTAGGAGAATGCAGAAGAAGTGAGCAAATTGTTTCTAAAAATGCTCGGCTTACAGAGGAAAGAGAGATCTATTTTCCTTTTCAGTTTCTATTTTTTTCCCCTTAAAGGCATATAACCTTTTCTTTTGGATTTAAACTTTTCATAATCCACTTCTAGAGGATGTTGTATATCAGTAGATCTAATGACATAATGTCTCTCATATTCTCATAAATATATAGAAAAGGAAGCAAGATTCCCCGTGGGAGCTATTTGTCTACTGGATTCGTATTCCCAGATAAGATAAATAAAGAAGCAAAAATAGTAAAAGAAGATAAAAATGGCCAAGGAACTATCCCCCTTCCACAATATTTATCTTGACCCCCTACTTTAATAAGGTCATTTGTGAGTTCCTAATTCAACCTTCCTTGTTTCTGTTTACTTTCTTTTGATTTGATCATCGGCTGTGAGGATTTTTGGTTGAATTTATGCTTGTAGATTCTAAAAATGTGTTCTTCAAGGCAATTCGTTTTATGACATCTCTAATCTATAGAAAACCGGGTGATAAATAAATAGATATAGTCGATTAACCTCTGAACTTTGAAGACCAAAGTTGACAAACTGAAGTTCTCTAATCTTATTTTGATGCTCTTACCTTCAGATGCTTTAACGCGAGCTTACAGTGATCCTCTTATGTGTGAATCATGGTGAAGTTCAGAAAAGCTAAAAAAAAGAAGGTAACGATGATAGTCTGAAATGTATATACAGCTCACCCCCAAAGGACAACGACATAAAAGGAGTGACAGTGGGAATATGAGAATTATCAACGATAAGCTAACTGGAATGATGATGAGTGTACGTGGTCTATCCTTCTCTATTTTTACGTATGGTTCTCAAACTCTTTAAGTGTCAAGCTTTTAGCAATTAAACTATTCCTTTAGTTGTTAGCAGTGAAAGAGAGACGCAGTAAAGAATCATTAACGATAATATAGACAAAAATAAGTAAATGGAGATTGGGGGGAGGGATTGACTCCTTTTGAAGTGGGTCAACCAAGACGCTATTCGTAGAAGTACACAAACAGAAAAACTGCAACAGTTGGCCACTTGGCCTAAACCTAAATGCAACTCTATAACTTAACCAATCGAAAAAAACCGAACCGCGTCTCAAAAAGTTCAAAAAGTCAATTAGAACCTAAGAACTTTTTATGCTAAAGATTTGGGCATATTATTTCTATGGGATAAAGAGTGCACGAAGATTTTTGCACAGTAAAAGATTATTTGCGAAAGAACTAAATTTGTGGTTTATTCAAAGAAATAAGATCATTACTATATTTAAATAGACACACTTAATATAATGGATAAATTATAAATATTACTAAATTTTGCAATATTAATTTAATTTTTAAAAATGTCAATACAATATTTAATTTTTTAACATTTTACAAATATAAACGATTCGTTAATTCTACAGTTAATAATCTTGATACGACGTAATTATTGGCATGTAACATATAAATGAAATAAAAGAAACCATATTGTCTATAAATGTGTATTCAAGGTTACATTTTTAAAAGTAGCATTCTTGAAACAAATCAGCATTAGTCAATTTTGAGACTAAATAACAATCTACAAATATAATCACCCCAAAGGATCATTGGATTCATGAGCTAAACAGTTGTAATACAAGTATTGAATTTAACTTCATCTTTCCTTCAATATGTGCCAAAGAGAGTAAAGAGAAGGAAGAAGTTGAAACAGTTGCAACTCCATTGCCAGTAAAAAATGTAGGACTTGGAGCTGACCTAGTTTTAGCATATTACTAACTTGACAAATTGACGAGCCACCCAAATCTTCCTAGCAGAAGCTGTACGAGGACAACTTGGCTGCAAAACCAAGTGTCAAAATTAAGATTAGAGAAGTCAATAATGCTTGATATCTTTATAATAGCATAAATGAGCAAAATTTTGGTGTGATGTTGAAAAAAGGAAAACTGTTACCTGATAGCATA
Organism: Erythroxylum pedicellare; assembly: GCA_027563575.1. Classification (NCBI taxonomy): domain Eukaryota; kingdom Viridiplantae; phylum Streptophyta; class Magnoliopsida; order Malpighiales; family Erythroxylaceae; genus Erythroxylum; species Erythroxylum pedicellare. The sequence continues at coordinate 16,430 of JAOQMP010076516.1, read as the reverse complement.
CTGTTGGAGCAACCATGAAATATAACAAGGTGTTGGAGTTGACATTTTGAGTATAATCCACATTCAGAGAATTGGGCAAAGTATCTCCTTAAATGATAATTCAAGATAGGACAACCAATTAATTATCGAGATAGATGTGAAAACAAGGATTAAATGAAATTGGTGCAGCTAATAGAACACTTAGTCAAGCAAAATTTTCATCTCCTTTTAGTGTTCTTTTTGGTGGGTTTTTTGTTTTCTTGCTTTTTTTTTTTCTGTTATGTGTGGTAGGGAAAGAGGAGGGGCTGTATGGCCTAGGTATTATGATAAATATATGGAAGTGATATACGGAAGTGTGCTTTTGAAATTTTTAATCCCACAATTTGTAACAAATGACAAGGAAATTTTTTCCTCCTCTTGTATGCATTTCAACGTATCAAAACATACCTCAACATCACAAAAATGGGATAGAAAATTGTTGTTGTTGTGATGAATATACGAAGCAAAACAACAATCTGCAATATATAACTCATAGTTAAACCTGAATAGCTTCAGTAATACCAAGTCAAGTATATTCCTGTAAAGAGCATCATACTAAACAGACTTGAAGACTTATAGGTTCAGCTATACATTTTCTATATTCCAAAAACATATAGAAAACGAATTTTGTTTTTTTAAAAGTAAATTCAAGCTGCCAGTTTTGTTTTTGTTTTGTTTTGCCACGTAGGTATTAAAAGGATAAACCAATAAAACTCAACAAATTGTACAGTCAAGGGCTCTATGTGAATCTAACATTAAAGGTAAGGAAAGAAGCTTTGCTGCAAAGAGAAGTGTCAGCACTAACACCTAAATTACTCTTAAATCATCTGTCATAAAAGAAACATAAAGAATATTAAGGCCAGCCGATGGAGGTAGCAGAATGGACTCTTCAAAGCATCAAAGGGTTTCTAACATTTACTGGGTTTGCTATCTACAGTTTGGTGAGGGTAGTAACCTCTTCTGAAGAGTTTACAACAACCAAGCTGGGTAGCAACCGATGTAATGACAAGCGAACATTCATCAGATGGTATGATATATTGAAAATCTTTTTGGACATATTCACACTTTAGCGGATTTCAGATCCAAAATCTGTCAAAATGAGGATATTGATTTATGACATGAAAGAACAAGAGTATGTTAAATCAACCCTTAATACCTTAGTTGGAACATAATTTCTAGCATAAAATCACTCCAAATTTTCCATGAAATAGAGGGCGCAATCTGGAATTTAGAGTCCTTTTTCCTGGGCATATGTTTCCTACAAGCACGGACAAATATCAAAACGAGACTAAGTGAAGAAAAAAAGTTGAAGTTAACTAATATGAGTCATTATATAATACAGTAACCACATGAACTGTAGCATCTTTCCACAAAGTATCAATTTCTTGCACAAGTTCTTTAGTGAGACTTGGGTAATCAAATCTGCCTCCAATCTCTGAAAAGTTCTCTCCTATTTTCTAATACCAACCTTTTCAGGAAAGAATGTTCAGAAAGCACCTTCAAATCGTATACTTATTGATACACCACCTTGTGAATATTTTTCTTTCAATTCAAAACGCTAGGGCATAAAAAAGAATCCCCAGACAATATTCTCTACCTAATGATGCTTTGGCCTTTTCTCTTTCAGCCATAATATTCTCACATCAAGTCCTTTCAGCCCATAACTCCAATTGATCACTTACAGATGACCTAAATGTATCACTTGCCGCCATCAATATCTATAACAATATCAAAGCTACTAGGAAATGATGAGATTCCTGTGCATAAATGATCTTCCTTTTTAAGAAAAAACTGCATGCAAGAGGTCAAAGTCATGTTCAAACAAATTCCAATTGTAATAGCACATGCTATTATGTGGCATCAATCTTTGGACTTGTGATGCATGCCCCTAGGGAATCAACTAAGTCGCAGCAAAAGCTCAAATCTCACCTTCACGCATTCAGTCTTCAATCGATATGCTAGCTTTCTTGCAACATATTTGACAAATAAACGACTTTACCAATATAGATGGTTGCAAATAATATTGTTTTTTAAGAAAAGTCAGGAACAAAATTCTCTAATGAAATGATGCCCATTGAGTTTCTAAGTTAGCACCTATACTACCTAAAGAGGGCAAATAAAACTTGCCTATGTTTCTAGTCAAGTCTGTTAACCCAACATATACACCAAACCACTTAAGCAGTGCATAACTACACGGCCCCTGGGTACTCGCATAAGTGCATTAGATGCTGAAACCAATTAAACAGGCATTGAATACAACAAACTGCATAAATTGTATATATAGGTGTCATATTCTACTGATATCCTTTCTTGGTGATTCAAAATTTTGAGTTCTCCCTTACAATAAAGTTCCTAACATACCAAGAAAAGTAGTCTTGCAACCTCCATTAACGCCAACAATCATAACAACAGCTGGTTTCCTAAAAGTATTTCACCTCACATAAACAACAACAAACTAAAATCAACTCTACTCTAAATAGCAACTTTACAATCGGAACTTTTCTCATTTTCAGAGAATACCCACAACCTGTAACCAAATTGAAGTTTAGTCTTATTCCCTATCTTGCTTAACAAATCTAAGACACTCTTCTTCAGGTCAGAAACCAATATTGCAAGTGTACATACTACAAAAGTAAAATTAATCAGTTGAGCAAGAGAAAAGAACCCCATATGTCTGGTTAACAGAAGGAAGATATCAAAGTGAAATTTTTTACCTCATTTACTGTATTAGGCCCAGTGTTATCCAGGGGCCACAAGGATTCAGTTCGAGTATCGGTTTCCATTAAGGTTTTATCTGCTGAAATTTGTTTGGAACTAGTACAACATGTTTTGAAATCTTCAAACTCCTTTTCCAACTCAGGTTAACTTGTCTTTTCAATTTTTATGTTCTCATTTAAACTCTACATTGCTCTCTCAGCCACCTATTTATCATCACAACTTCTAGTGAATTCACTACCAGTCTCAAATCTAATTGCAGCTTATAAATTGTAGGGCTGCTAAGAATTTGAGTAGTGAATACAATTCATGAATTTACCATGAGCCTTTCTTTGTATTTTTTCAAGACCTTCCATAAAGCTTTAGCAAAATTTTGCATTATTTCAAAGTTTCTATTCTTATCTGCCATCTCACTCTTTGCTACATAGACGAAGTCTAGATTTTCAGGCAAAGTAACAACAGGCTCCTCGTTGATAGTTGGCCTATCTGAGAGTGAAAAAACCTAGTCTTCTTAAGTTCTTTGGAAATAATTAACAGAGTCAACCAACTATTTTAAGGATACTATAAACATCGGAAGAAAGATGATGGAAACAAAAGATACAAGTAAATGTTGCCCTTGGTGTAACCTTTTGGAGAGTCTAGTTTTCATATTGCACATCTTCTCCTTCCTGAATCTTGAATGAGCCAAAAGAGTTCTAAATACTACAATATTGTCTGCATGAACAATAATTACTACAACATTGTCTGCAAGAACAACATAATTTCCATAGTTTAATCTGTGGTAGCAACTGTTAGATGAAAGAAAGGAAAGCAGGGGAGTACATCATCATTACTAAGACCAACAGTTTACTGAAACTAGCCCATTTGATCATATAGTTTTCCTATGAATAATTCAATTAGGGACCAAAGATGCGTTTAGAAACAAACAAACATGCAACAAAGAAGGTACACACAATGTGATATGCTTGCAAACCAAGAAGAAGAAAAAATTGACTCAGAATCCAACATATGTCTCTGCATCAACAGCTAATTTCTATGTGCAGCCATGAAATCAGCCAAATAATGCGTCTATGCTAAATGAACAAATATGCTGTAATGGATAGTCTAATTATCACATCCAGAGAGTAGTCAACATATAGTCGAAACTTTTCTCCAAAACATTTTTTGCCCCAAGAATAAAGTTAATATAAGAGAAATTATGTAAAGCAATAGATAATAGTCTAAACCATCAATAAGTCACTTTTTAGCAACTCCATTGAAAACTACCTATTGAATTAATACCAAGAGAAGTATGCTATTATTTGTAGAAGAAAAGCTTATCAAGTAAAACTACAGGGCACATAGAATTAGCGGTTACAAGAACAGAATGATATTATACCACATAAGAGTCAGCACTGTTGTTTTATTTCATTCTTTTGGGCTGGTGAACAGTAGACAATGCTGGGATATGCCTCTTTGTACGAACCAAAATGGATGGTTCCTTAACATTGTTGAACCTATGATACAAGCATTGGAAACAAAGTACAATGGAAAATTAAAATTTTGAAGCTAAAAGGGATTGATGGGTAGGGGTCGAGGACTTTACTTAATATTCATGCAGGGGTGAAGCTTGTCTTAGTAAGTAAGATGTATTAAGGGAGTCTTCTTCTCTTGGTTTCACTGTTAAAATTTTAAAATAAAGATTAGCATCAACAACATGTCTTAAAATGAAATGTTAAAAGAGCAATATTGAAATGAAGAGTTATTTACAGTCCAGAAATGAATGCAAAGAAAGAAAGATGCATATCAAAGTGATCGATGGAAGTCAAAAGGAGTACCTGATCTTACTGTGTGCAGCGAAAAGACCCCAGGGTGATTGCCCTTGCTTCCAAAGAACAAGGCCCTTCAAGACACCACAAAACAGAGCTTCCAAAAAACCAAATGAGTCCAGGAACCAGTGTCAAGAGTCAAGACAGACAGATTCTAGAAGACTCCACTAGAGGAAGGGCATTACTTCCAATGTTCTACAAACAAAAGAAATATAATATAGGACCAAGAATATGATTCAAAAGCTAAGATAAACATCCCAACAAGTGTATTGACAGTCATATTGTAATCGACATCCATTAGATGGGAAAATTTCAGTTTTAAATTCTTTTTAATTAAAACGAAGTAATTAGCAAAACCCTCATCTGATCTTAACAGCGATTTGTGTTGCTACTAAACATTAATGTAGGATAAGTGCACTCTACATACACTCAAGCGCATGACTTCAAATCTTAATAAAATGCATTTAACTCTTACAAAAATCTTCCGTAACAAGCCATCATTGCTGAAAACCCGTACTACAGATAGAGAGAGCCTCAAAGAGAAGACAAGTGAGCATTAATGACATGGAAGCAACAAATGGTATCACTGTGCGAAACTCTGAGGACCAGTTGTGGTATCACCGTAAAGAGCATACCTCAGAGAAGAATTAATGCAAAAGGAGCATAGAAAGAGTTTGAAAAGAATAGGCACAAGATCGAAGAAGTGAAGTGGAAGCAAAATCAAAAGAATGAGGAGCATCATCAGTTTGGCCTAGAAAAGCCGAGAGGTTTCCTTTTATTAAAACGTCGACGTTTTAGCATGGGAACAACATTCATGAAACAACTAATCTGATGTTATTGTCTACCTTTCTCTGGGAACCAAATCTTTTGTATAGTTTTCCCAGTTCCAACCCTGTGCCTGATAACTTGGTCTATAAGCTTTACAATTTTCCCAGTTCCAGTCCTCGTCCACAGGCTTTGCAATAAATAGATGAGTTTTATGAATCTTTTATGTGGTTTCTCTCTCTCTCTCCCTATCTCTCCTATAACAAACTCTGTGTCTGAATATTCATGTGTGTGTATTAGTTCTTTTTTTATCTTTAGAATTTTCCAGTTTAGGGCATCCGACATGGAACTACATGAGGAAATCGATAAATACATAAAATAATCCATTGATGATACAATATTTAATTTTTTTAACATTTTACAAAGATAACTGATTCGTTTATTCTACAGTTAATAATCTTGATACAACGTAATTATTGGCATGTAACATATAAATGAAATAAAATAAACCAGATTGCATATGTGTATTCGTGGGTTACATTCTTAAAAGTAGCATTTTTGAAAACAAATCAACACTAGTCAGTTTTGAGAATAAATCACAATCTACAAATATAATTGCCACAAAGGATCTTTAGATTCATGAGCTAAACAAATGTAATACAAGTATTGACTTTAATTCCAGCTTTCCTGAAATATACGCCAAAGAGAGCAAAGAGAAGGAAGATGTTGAAACAGTTGCATCTCCATTGCCAGTAAAAAATGTAGGACTTGGAGCTGACCTAGTCTGAGCATATTACCAACTTGATAAATTGACGAGCCACCCAATTCTTCCTAGAAGAAGCTATACAAGGATAACTTGGTTGCAAAACCAAGCGTGAAATTATGATTAGAGAAGTCAATAATACTTGATATGTTTATAATAGCATAACTGAGCAAAATTTTTTTGCGATGTTGAAAAAAGGAAAACTGTTACCTGGTAGCATAATGTTGGAGCAACCACAAAATATAACAAGCTGTTGAAGTTGACATCTTGAGTATAATCCACATTCAGAGCTTTGGGCAAAGTATATCCCTACATGATAATTCAGGATAGGACAACCAATTAATTATCGAGATAGATGTGAAAACAAGGATTAAATGAAATTGGTGTAGAAGATAGAACACTTAGTCAAGAAAAAGATTCATCTCCTTTTAGTGTTTCTTTTTGGTGGGTATTTTGTTTTCTTGCTTTTTTTTCTGTTATGTGTGGTGGGGAAAGAGCAGAGGCTGTATGGCCTACGTATTATGATAAATATAGGGAAGTGAGCTTTAGCAGTTTTTAATCCCACAATTTGTAACAAATGACTAGGAAATTTTTTTCTCCTCTTGTATGCATTTCCATATATCAAAACATACCTCAACATCATAAAATTGGGATACAAAATTCTTCCTGTCGTGATGAATATATGATGCAAAACAACAATCTGCAATATATAACTCATAGTTAAACCTGAATAGCTTCAGTAATACCAGGTCAAGTATATTCCTGTAAAGAGCATTATACTAAATAGACTTGAAGATTTACAGGTTCAGCTATACATTTTCTATATGCCAAAAACATATAGAAAACATATAGATTTTGTTTTTCTTAAGAGTAAATTCAGGTTGCTACTTTTATTTTTGTTTTGTTTTGTTTTGCCATGTAGGTACTAAGAGACTATACAAATAAAACTCAACAAATTGTACAGTCAAGGTCTCTACGTGAATCTAACATGAAAGGAAAGGAGAGAAGCTTAGCTGCAAAGAGAAGTGTCAGCACTAACACCTAAATAACTCTTAAATCATCCATCACTAAAGAAACATAAAGAATATTAAGGCCATCCGATGGAGGTAGCGGAATGAACTCTCCGAAGCATTAAAGGTTTTCTAACATGTACTGGGTTTGCTATCTGCAGTTTGGTGAGGGTAGTAATCTCTTCCACGGAGTCTACAACAACTAGGCTAGGTAGCAACTGATGTAATGACAAGGGAACATTCATCAGATGGTATGATATATTGAAAATCTTTTTGGACATATTCACACTTTAGCATATTTCAGATCCAAAATCTGCCAAAAATAGGATATTGTTTTATGACATGAAAAAACAAGAGTATATTAAATCAACACGTGATACCTTAGTTGGAATATAATTTGCAACAGATAATCTCTCCAAATTTTCCATGAAATAAAGGGCACAATCTGGAATTTGGAGTCCTTTTCCCTGGGCATATGTTTCCTACAAGCACGGACAAACATCAAAACCAGACTAAGTGAAGAAAAGAAGTAGAAGGTAACTAGTATGAATCATTATGTAATACATTAACCACCTGAATTGCAACATCTTTTCGCACAGTATCAATTTCCTGCACAAGTTCCTTAGTGAGACTTGGGTAATCAAACTCGCCTCCAATCTCTGAAAATTTCTCTCCTATTTCCTATTACCAACCTTTTCAGGAAAGAACTGTGAAAGAACTATTCATAAAGCACCTTCAAATCGTATGCTCATTGATACACCACCTTGTGAATATTTATTTTTCTTTCAATTCAAAATGCTATGGCACAAAAAAGAATCCCCAGACAATAGTCTCTACCTGATGATGCTTAGTCCTTTTCTCTTTCAAATCTAACATCTAGTCCTTTCAGTTCATATCTCCAATTGATCACTTGTAGCTGAACTAAAGGTATTACCTGCCGCCATCAATATCTGTAACAATATCAAAGCTATTAGGAAATGATGAGATTCCTCTGTATAAATGATATTCCTTTTTGAGAAAAAACTGCATGCAAGAGGTCAAAGTCATGTTTAAACAAATTCCAATTGTAATAGCATATGCTATTATGTGGCATTAATTTTTGGACTTGTGATGCATGCCCCCTAAGGAATCAACTAAGTTGCAGCAAAAGCTCAAATCTCACCTTCTCACCTTCAGTCTTTAATCGATATGCTATCTTTCCTACAACATATTTGACAAATAAGCGACTTTACCAACATAAATGGTTGCAAATAATATTGTTTCTTAAGAAAGTCAAGAACAAAATTCTCTAATCAAATGATGCCCATTGAGTTTCTAAGTTAGCACTTATGCTAACTAAATAAGGTAATCAAAACTTGCCTATGTTTCTAGTTAAGTCTGTTAACCCAACATATACACCAAACCACTTGAGCAGTGCACAACTGCACAGCCCCTGGGTACTCGCATAAGTGCATTAGATGTTGAAACCAATTCAACAGGCAGTGAATACAACAAACTGCATAAATTGTATATATAGGTGTCATATTCTATTGACATCCTTTCTTGGTGATTCAAATTTTCAAGTTTTCCCTTGCAATTAAGTTCCTAACATACCAAGAGAAGTAGTCTTGCAACCTCCATTGACGCCAACAATTAGAACAACAGTCGGTTTCCTGAAAGTATTTCACCTTACATAAACAACAACAAACTAAAATCAACTCTACACTAAATAGCAACTTTACAATCGGAATTTTTCTCATTTTTAGAGAATACCCACAACCTGTTACCAAATTGAAGTTTAGTCTTGCTCCCTATCTTGCTCAAAAAATCCAAGACACTCTTCTTCAGGTCAAAAACCAATATTGTAAGTGTACATGCCACAAAAGTAAAATTAATCAATTGAGCAAGAGAAAAGAATCCCATATGTCTGGTCAATGGAAGGAAGATATCAAAGTGAAATTTCTTACGTCATTTACTGTACTAGGCCCAGTGCTATTAAGGGGCCACAGGGATTCAGTTCGAGTATTAGTTTCGACTAAGGTTTTATCTGTTGAAATTTGTTTGGAACTAGTATAGCATATGTTGAAATCTTCAAACTCCTTTTCCAACTCAAGGTATCTTGTCTTCTCATTTTTTATGTTCTCATTTAAACTCTGCATTGCTCTCTCAGCGATCTATTTATCATCACAACTTCCAGTGAATTCTCTACCAGTCTCAAATCTAATTGCTGCTTACAAAATTGTAGGGCTATTAAGAATTTGAGCAGTGAATACCATTCATGAATTTACCATGAGCCTTTCTTTGTATTGCTTCAAGACCTTCCATAAACCTTTAGCAAAATTTTACATTATTTCGAAGTTTCTATTCTTATCTTCCATCTCGCTCTTTGCTACATAGAGGAAGTCTAGATTTTTGGGCAAAGTAACAACGGGCTCCTCGTTGATAGTTGGCACATTTGAGAGTGAAAAAAAAAAGTCTTCTTAATTGCTTTGGAAATAATTAACATAGTCAACCAACTATTTGAAGGATACTATAAACATCAGAAAAAAGATGGTGGAAACAAAAGATACAAGTAAATGCTGCCCTTGCTGTAACCTTTTGGAGAGTCTGGTTTTCATATTACATAGCTTCTCCTTCCTCGATCTGAAATGAGCCAAAAGAGTTCTAATTACTACAATATTGTCCACAGGAACAATAATTACTACAAGACCGTCTGCAGGAACAATGTAATTTCCATATTTTAATCCATGGTAGCAGCTGTTAGATGAAAGAAAGGAAAGCAGGGGAGTATATCATCATTACCAAAACCAATAGTTTAATGAAACTAGCGCATTTGATCATATAGTTTACCCATGACTAATTCAATTAGGGACCAGAGATGCGTTTAGAAATAAACAAACATGCAATAAAGAAGGTACACAAAATGTGATATGCTTGCAAACCAAGAAGAAGAAAAAATTGACTCAGAATCCAATATATTTCTCTGCATCAGCAGCTAATTTCTAAGTGCAGCCATGAAATCAGCCAAATAATACGTCTATGCTAAATGAACAAATATGATGTAATGGATAGTCTAATTATCACATCCAGAGAGTAATCAACATATAGTTGCAACATTTCTCCAAAACATTTTTTGCCCCAAGAATAAAGTTAATATACGAGAAATTATATAAAGCAAAAGGTTATAGTCTCAACCATCAATAAGTCACTATTTAGCAACTCCATTCAAAACTACCTATGGCATTAATACAAAGAGAAGTATGCTGTTATTTGTTGAAGAAAAGCTTATCAAGTAAAACTACAGGGCACATAGAATTAGCAGTTATAAGAACAGAATGATATTATATCAAATAAGAGTCAGCACTGTTGGTGTATTTCATTCTTTTGGATTGGTGAACAATAGACAATGTTTGGATATGCCTCTTTGTATGAACCAAAATGGATGTTTGCTCAACATTGTTGAACCTATGATACAAGCATTGGAAACAAAGTACAATGGAAAATTAAAATTTTGAAGCTAAAAAGGATATATAGGTAGGGGTCGAAGACTTTACTTGATATTCATGCAGGGTGAAGCTTGTCTTAGTAAGTAAGATGTATCAAGATAGTCTTCTTCTCCTAGTTTCACTGTTAAAATCTGAAAATAAAGATTAGCATAAACAACATATCTTAAAATCCAATGTTAAAAGAGCAATATTGAAATGAAGAGTTATTTGCAGTCCAGAAATGAATGCAAAGAAAGAAAGATGCATATCAAAGTGATCTAAGGAGGTCAAAAGGAGTACCTGATCTAACTGTGCGCAGCAAAAAGACCCCAGGGTAATCGCCCTTACTTGCAAAGAACAAGGCCTTTCAAGACACAACAAATTAGAGCTTCCAAAAATACCAAATGAGTGTAGGAACTAGTTCCAAGAGGCAAGGTAGATAGATTCCAGAAGACTCCACTAGAGGAAGGGCATTACTTCCAATGTTCTACAGACAAAAGTAACATAGTACAAGACCAACAATAAACTTCGAGAGCTAAGATAAACATCCCAAGAAGTGTATTGACAGTCATATTGTAACTCACATCCATTAGATGGGAAACCTTCACTTTTAAATTTTTTAACTAAAACTAAGTAATTACAAAAAATACAAAGAGAAAGTAGATCTATAGTTGTTTAAAGCCAAACCCACATCTGATCTTAACATAGATTCGTGTTGCTACTAAGCATTAATGTAGGATAAGTGCACTCTACATACACTCAAGCGCATGACTTCAAATCTTAATAAAATGCATTGAGCTCTTACAAAAATCTTCTGTAACAAGCCAACACTACTGAAAACCTGACCTACGGACAGGGAGAGCCTCAAGGTGGAGACAAGCGAGCATGAATAACATGAATGCAGCAAATGGCATCACTGCGCGAAACTCTGAGGACCAGTTGTGGTATCGCCATAAAGAGCATACCTTAGGGAAGAATTAGTGCAAAAGGAGGATAGAAAGAGTTTGAGAAGAATAGGCGAGAGATCGAAGAAGTGACGCAGAAGCAAAATCAAAAGAATGAGTAGCATCATCAGCTTGGCTTAGAAAAGCCGAGAGGCTTGATTTTATTAAAACATCAATGTTTTAGCATAGGAACAGTGTTCATAAAACAACTAATGTGATGTCGTTGTCTACCTTTCTTTGGGAACCAAATATTCTGTACAATTTTCCCAGTTCCAACCCTGTGCCTGATAACTTGGTCCACAAGCTTTACAGTTTTCCCAGTTCCAAACCTCGTCCACAGGCTTTGCAATAAATAGATGAGTTTTCTTAATCTTCTCTGTGATTTCTCTCTCTCTCTCTCTCTTTGTCTCTCCTGTAACAAACTCTGTGTCTGAATATTGGTATGTGTGCATCAGTTCTTTGCTGATCTTTAGAATTTTCCAGTTTAGGGCATCCGATATGGAACTACCTAAGGAAATCGATAAATGCATAAAAGAATCCATTGATGATACTTTGGGCCTTTAGGTCTCCCCACAAACACTACACTTAAAGATTCGAGCCTCCGAGGACACTCGAGGCCAACTTCACGATCAGTACTTTCTTCTTTTCGGGAAGACCCGCCAGAAGGACCAACACATCCACCAAGTCAAGGTCCATAGTTTTATGTTTCTTTGCACTTTGTTATCTTGAAGGTGTTTGGCTTTTGTTTCTTTGGTGTCTAATTTATGTGTACGTGCTTGTGTTCTATAGGTGGAGGCTAGTACAAATGCATTGGCGGTAAAGAAGTTTGTGGGGGAGAATCGGAGATTGGAGGGGGAGTGTGCGAATTTGGTGAGTCAATGCAAAAAATTAGAGAGTGAATGTTCGCTTTATTAGAATGACAGGGAAGTTTTAATGGATTTTGGGAATGAGGCGGATGAGAGAGCTAAAGAGGCTAAGATTAGGGCTAATTAGTTGGAGGAGGAGGTCCTGAAGTTGTACGAGGAATTGAAACACCATAAGCATGAGTACGAGGAGGTACAAAGGGTAATTCTATTTTCCCCTCTTTTTTTCATGTTGATTTTTTCCAACTTTTAGGTGTGCATGGAATGAAAAGACATGCTTGTGTAGAAATGATGTGTGATGGGTGTGATTGCTATAATTTGTGTGTATTTTGGCATTTGAAAATTTTGGTAAAATCGTGATACTTCTGAATCTGGTGTTTATGATAAGGAATGAACTTTGGTTATGAAGGTCACTGATCTATATTTCTATGATTAGTACAGAGGATATTTATCTGGTTGAAAACGCAGAAAGAAGATGTGAGTTTAATAGTGTACATAACAAGTCCACTGTCATATTGAATTTGATTGTTATTTTACATTCTAAAAGTTTTTTTTGGTGCTTTTGGCAATTTGCCCTCTTCTCCTAAAAAATGTCAACTGTGTAGTTATGAAAGTGGCATTTAATGTGTTTTAACAGATTTTGTTGTTAACAAGACCTTAGCTATCCCAACTTTTCTGAAATTGGATCTTGAATCTGGTTACATTAAGAGGAGGGATTATTTATAACCACAATAAATGTGTTGTTTCCATGTTAGAAGTGCAATTTGTTACTTCCCATTGGATGCTTCTAGCATTAGACTTTGCTCCTTTTGCTTTTTCTCTTTTCTGTAGTTAGAATTAAATAGGAAGTAGCTTTCATGAATAAGGTAGTTCCAAATTGATTCCGTGCTTCATAATGAGTACCAAACGCTTGATCTTCATTTTCATATAGTTTGACTCGTCTGTTGAAAGAATAGATGTGGAAGACTGGTTAATCGATTCACTTCTAGCAACAATAGACAGTAAAGATGAAATTGAATATGGTCATGCATTTTTGGAGTTACTGCAAGCATGGGAGAGGTATGGATGGTCCATAATTACATCAATAATTAATTTTCGTTACGTTTGTTATTCTCAGATGTGATTGTGTAGTTAGCACTCAATCATAAGAGCTTAAGCTATTCTATACGTTACCATGTTAATATGTTGCCTAGATTCTTTTCTCAGTTCATTTCTTTGGATGCTTTGCCTTCTGCTGTCACAGCTTGAGCCCATCAACTCAGAAAGTTCTATCGCTTACTGGTAAAGTGAATACCCTTCAAAAAGAAAAGGAGCTTCTCAGGACCAATCTTGCTAAGGCTGAGGAGGGGGTCAGAAGGATATAAAGTTCTTTTTTCTTTTTTTTCTCTTTCTTCAGTGTTCATTTTAGACGTCAAGTTTCTTTTTTCCATTATACACGTAAATGTATGTAGGCGCTTACATCTGTGTGGTCATTTTATTCTTAGGAAAAATTTCTCTTCTCTTCAGCGGCGTGGTTCAGGTTTGTGGTACATTCAGTTACAAAGTTTCTCAAGGGGCTTGAATCGGTTGAATTATTTGCGGAGAAATAAGCAAATATCTGAGTCCAAAGGTATAGAAATGAAGTTGGATTTTAAGGAAGTCGATTCAGTGAGACAACCACTGTCACGTTTACGGCATAACTCTCCCGATGGTAGGAGAATGCACATGGACTGAGCAAATTGTTTCTAACAATGCCCTGCTTACAGAGGAAAGAGAGACCTATTTTCCTTTTTAGTTTCTATTTTGTTCCCTTATAGGCGTATAACCTTTTCTTTTGGATTTAAACTTTTCACAGTCCACTTCTAGAGGATCTTGTATATCAGTAGATCTAATGACATAATGTTTCTCATATTCTCGTAAATATCTGAAAAAAGAAGCAAGATTCCCTGTGGTAGCTATTTGTCTACTGTATTCGTATTCCCAGATAAGATAAATAAAGAAGCAGAAACAGTAAAAGAAGATAAAAAAGGCCAAGGGACTATCCCCCTTTCACATTATTTATCTTGACCCCCTACTTCAACAATGTCATTTATTGAGTTCCTAATTCAACCTTCCTTGTTTCTGTTTACTTTCTTTTGATTTGATCATCGGCTGTGAGGATTTTTGGTTGAATTTATGCTTGTAGATTCTAAAAATGTGTTCTTCCATGCAATTCGTTTTCTGACGTCTCTAATCTACAAAATGCTGGGTGAAAAATAAATAGATAGAGTCGATAAATCTTTGAACTTTGAAGACCAAAGTCGACAAACTGAAGTTCTTTAATCTTATTTACATGCTCTTACCTTCAGATGCTTTGACGCGAGCTTACAGCGATCCTCTTATGTGTGAATCATGCTGAAGTTCAGCAAAGCTAAAAAAAAGAAGGTAACGATGATAGTCTGAAACGCATATACAGCTCACCCCCAAAGGACAACGGTACGCTAAAAGCAGCGACAGTGGGAATATGAGAACTATCAAAGCTAAGCTAACTGGAATGATGATGAGTGTACGTGGTCTATCCTTCTCTGTTTTTACGTATGGTCCTCAAACTCTTCAAGTGTCAAGCTTTTAGCAATTGAACTATTCCTTTAGTTGTTAGCAGTGAAAGAGAGACGCAATAAAGAATCCTCAACGATAATATAGACAAAAATAAGTAAATGAAGATTGGGGGGAGGGATTGACTCCTTTTGAAGTGGGTCAACCAGGATGCTATTCGTAGAAGTACACAAACAGAAACACTGCAATAGTTGGTCACTTGGCCTGAACCTAAATGGAATTCTACAGCTGAACCAATTGAAAGAAACCGAACCACGTCTCAAAAAGTTCAAAAATTCAATTAGAACCTAAGAACTTTTTATGCTAAAGATTTGGGCATATTATTTCTATGGAACAAGGAGTATATAAAGATTTTTGCAAAGTAAAAGATTGTTTATGAAAGAACTAAATTTGTAGTTTATTCTAAGAAATAAGATCATTACTATATATAAAGAGACACACTTAATATAATGGATAAATTATATTTAGTACTAAATTTTGTAATATTAATTTAAATTTTAAAAAATGACAATACAATATTTAATTTTTTTAACATTTTACAAATATAACCGGTCCGTTAATTCTACAGTTAATAATCTTGATACAACGTAATTATTGGCATGTAACATATAAATGAAATAAAAGAAACCAGATTGTATATAAATGTGTATTCATGGGTTACATTATTAAAAGTAGCATTCTTGAAAACAAATCAACACTAGTCAATTTTGAGAATAAATCACAATCTACAAATATAATCACCACAAAGGATCTTTGGATTCATGAGCTAAACAATTGTAATACAAGTATTGACTTTAACTCGAGCTTTCCTTCAATATGCGCCAAAGAGAGCAAAGAGAAGCAAGAAGTTGAAACAGTTGCATCTCCATTGCCAATAAAAAATGTAGGGCTTAGAGCTGACCTAGTTTGAGCATATTACTAACTTGACAAATTGATGAGCCACCCAATTCTTCCTAGCAGAAGCTGTACGAGGATAACTTGGCTGCAAACCAAGTGTGAAAATTAAGATTAGAGAAGTCAATAATGCTTGATATGTTTATAATAGCATAAATGAGTAAAATTTTTGTGTGATGTTGAGAAAAGGAAAACTGTTACCTGATAGCATAATGTTGGAGCAACCATGAAATATAACAAGCTGTTGAAGTTGATATCTTGAGTATAATCCACATTCAGAGAATTGGGCAAAGTATCTCCCTACATGATAATTCAGGATGGGACAACCAATTAATTATCGAGATAGACGTTAAGACAAGGATTAAATGAAATTGGTGCAGAAGATAGAACACTTAGTAAAGCAAAAGATTCATCTGTGTTTTTTTTTGTGTGGGTTTTTTGTTTTCTTGCTTTTGTTTTGTTATGTGTGGTGGGAAAGAGGAGGGGCTGTATGGCCTAGGTATTATGATAAATATATGGAAGTGAGCTTTAGCAGTTTTTAATCCCACAATTTGTAACAAATGACCAGGAAATTTTTTTCTCCTCTTGTATGCATTTCCATGTATCAAAACA
>JAOQMP010076494.1:0-19364 GCA_027563575.1 Erythroxylum pedicellare | reverse complement strand
AATAAAAATAAAAATAAAATAAAAAGTCAATTCAAAGTTTCATAATTATTTTTTAATCATTGATTTCTATGCATTTCAAATCATTTGTTACATAAGAGCGCATATATGATATCAGATGCTAGTTTTAACATCAGCTGACTCGTAAACACAAAACTGAATCCTGTCAACAAGTACTCATCCAAAACCATTTGCGTTGTGCAGACATGGAAAGCATAGAGGAGCATGAGGCAAAGATTGACTACAAGATTAAAAGAGGTCAACATCTGAATCAATTTTACAGAATTGCAGATAATGCAAAAAGGTGTTCATTTGCGGACAATAATCGTATGCCCAACTTCGTAGTTTAGCTTTCCTTTCCTTTTGAAAATGAGAGAATGAAAGTATTATTTATTACCACCACATATTTTTAAAAAAATGGAAATAATATATTTATCAATCGTAAAGGATAAATTTATAAGGTTCAAAAGCATCATTACTGGCCAAGCACTACTAGCTATTTGTGCTTCAATTTGAGAAATTGAAGCAATAACTAGTTGTTACAATTACAAGAATAACCATAGATCAGTAATACTTCCTCCTATCCTCTCTATTCCTTAACCAACTCGATTTGTAACAAAGTCTCACTTCACTTGCTTGAGATCACAAACTTGATTATATCTTTGATGTTTAATCTCCTCCCAGTTGCTACCCATAATATGAAGGAAGCTTTTAGCATTTTTGTTTCTTGCAAAACAAGGTCATACGAAGTTACCTCCCTCACAGTTGGTGCAAATATTTCTAGACATAAATGCTTATTGAATTGACTAGATTTATGTTTGAGCTATATCCATTGATCCTCCCTCTATTAATTAGGTGGCAAGGTGGGGAGCTGATTCCTTTTTCAGAGAATCTTTGCTAGACATGTTAAGGCCAATCCTAATTATTCCCATTGACGATAATTTCAACCTTAGCCAAATTAGAGAGAAAAAATAGTCCCATTTTACACCAATAATCAAACCAAAACAAAGCTTTTTTTTAACCATTTCTAATGATGCATTTGAAGTATCTACTAACTTCCTCTCTCGTAACATTTTCCTGAATGTCCAAGAGAAGCCATGTTTAATCTGCACATCCTAGAAGCTTGTGTCTCTTAGATAACTGTTGGGATATTACTGTTATACTGTTATCTTTTAAACACAAGAACTTGACAAGCTTTGTTAATTTTGCAGGTAAGTAAATGCAGAAAAATAAAGAAGACAACATTTTAGTTGGTTCGATAGTATAACACTATCTATATCCAAGGTTCTTACTTTCAGTGGTGATTTTTCACTAATATGAAGAAAAAGAAGAAGAGAAATGATACAGAGATTGAGAGTAACTTGTACACTTGCAAAGAGCCCTTCCAAAACTCTCCTAGTACCCACAAATGTGTACTCTAACACACTTTGAAAATTTTCTCACTCTCTTTTTGCACTCTCAAAGACTGAATACAAAGTAAATTGAAAATGAAGTTTTCTGTAATGTGTGTTGTTTCTGTTTGATGCTTCTGCTTCTTTTTATAGCTGAGAAAGATGAAGACTTTCGGATGTAGGTTGCTTGTATCAGCTCATCTCAATGTGCCTTCTACATGATTCATTAAAAGGTTCTTCCTACTTCTGTTTGCGTTTTGAATTGGTGAAGCTGTGTTTTGTGTCTTCTAAGCATGTAATTAACATGACAATGCATTAAAACTTAAGCTATAAACAACTGTGCTTTGAGTTATGCTTTAGACATGTATAATACGACTGAGTTTTGAGTTCCTTTGGCTTTTGACTAGTTTTGAACCACGTGAGTGGGTTTGTAAGGTGAACCACTTGTGTCTAAAATAGAAACATCGAGAATTCTCCCCCTTCTCTTTTGGAAGCCTCTTCAGACACTAACACACACATTCACTTTTGTCTTCAATTTTTCTTGTATTTCTGTCAAATCTGAGTGAAGTTTGCTAGGGTATTAGTGATTTTCATCACACTTTCCCTCCTACTCCATCAATCTTTGCTCAGATGAAAAACCTTAGAGAAATTTGAAAAACCCGAAACCCTAATCTTCGCCTCTTTAGTGAGATCTATTGAATATGCCTTCGGAATCAATGGGCTTCCATGATGTGTAAATACTCCCTACAAAAATTAAACTACTTTTGTGTTAGTATTTTAGTTCCGAAATCAGAAGGATTTTTCTCACCTTTTATTTTCTCCAGATTGAAGATCCCTTTGGCAATTTGGTCTCTGACAAAATGCAGTCGCACATCTATATGCTTGGATTGTTCATGGAGGACTAGATCTCGACTCAGGTACCATGTACTTTAACTGTCCGTATATAGTACTAGTGTTGTGATGTCTGTGTTAATTTCCTTTAAAGTTCCTGATAGCCATGTTAGTTCATTTAATCCTTCTGTGATAGCATAATACTCTACCTCTGTAGTTGATACCACTGATTATTGTTGTGATTTCCAACTTCCTGTGTTTGCTGAACGTGTAAAAATATATGCAGAGATTGGCTTCCTTGAGTCCTTATCTATTGTATAATTAGCATACACATGGCCATATAGAGACAGGTAATTACATTTGATTAGCTCTTTTTTAGTGAAGCATAACCCATAGTTCATTGTTCTAGGTATGTATCTGAGAACATTCTTGAGCCCTTGCCAATGTTCTAAACCTGGATTCGCCATAAACTTACTTAGGATACTAATAGTATAGGCTAGGTCAGGCCTTGTGCATAGTATAAGGTACATTAGACTTCCAACACCTACATCATAGGGATAGTGAGTCATAGCCTTCTATTCTTCTTCAGTTTTAGGACATTTGTTAGAAATCATTTGTAAGTGTGATCCTAAGTGTAATAGCCCAAATCACCCACTCACAAATATTGTCTGCTTTGGGCCTTGACCCAGCCAAGCCCTCACGGTTTTACTTTTCCCAAGGCCTTCCTAGGAAGTCACCCATCCTAGTACTACTCTCACCCAAGCACATTTAACCTCGGAGTTCTGATGGGATTCGTTGCATTAGGCTATGGGAAATGCGTCTATGGGGGAGAGTCCAACTCTCCAGTCGGTCCTACCGACTCGAGTCCTGGCTCTGATACCAATCTAATGAGAGTGTGAGATCCCACATCGGTTGGAGAGGGGAACGAAGTATGCTTTATAAGGGTACGGATACCTCTCCCTTACAAACGTGTTATCCCGAGCGAGTATGTGGGAGGAACAAAACCGCGAGGGCTTGGCTAGGCCAAGGCCCAAAGCGGACAATATCTGTGAGCGGGTGATCTGAGCTATTACAGGTAGTATCAGAGCCGGTACCCGAATCGTTGTGCCAGCTACGCTAGACCCCAAAGAGGGCTAGGCCCTAAGGGGGTGGAGAGTGTAAGATCCCACATCGGTTGGAGAGGGGAACGAAGTACGCCTTATAAGGGTACGGATACCTTTCCCTTACAGATGCGTTCTCCCGAGCGAGTGTGCGGGAGGAACAAAACCATGAGGGCTTGGCTGGGCCAAGGTTTAAAGAGGACAATATCTGTGAGCGGGTGATCTGGGCTGTTACACTAAGGATACTGAAGTAGGTTTAGCTTGTTCCATATTGAATTGAGCTAGGATTTTTCTTATGTAATTCCTTTGAACAAGCTAAAGTTTTCCTTCTCTCTTATGTTTGATTATCTGCATTCCTAGAAGCTTCTAAGCTTTTCCTAGGTCTTTCATTTCAAAGTGAGTGGACAAATCAGTCTTAATTTCTTATATTCTATTCAAGTCCTTCCCTATGATGATAAGATCATCTACATAGACTAGCATAAAAATAGTTTTAGTCATTCCTAGCTCTTTATAGTATAGGCAATAATCATATGAACTTCTGATGAAGTTCATACTAGCTGCAACCTCATGGAACTTCTTGTTCCATTTTTTAGGTGCTTGTTTGAGCCCATATAGGAATTTATGTGATAGGCAAACATAGTCTAGCTTATTTTTATCCTCAAATCCGACTGGTTGCTTTATGTAAATTGTCTCCTCTAGCTTTCCATATAGGAAAGCTGTCTTGACATCCATTTGATGGATTTCCCAGTCATATAAAGTTGTTAGAACTAGTATAAGCCTAATTGTCTTAAATATACTACAGGAGGGAATATCTCCTTATAGTATATTCCTTCATTTTGTCTAAATCCCTTAGCTACAAGCTTAGCCTTGTAAATTCTAGGTTCTGCTTCTGTTACTCCTTCCTTTAATTTAAACAGCCATTTGTTCTCAATTAATTAGGCTTTATAAGGTCTAAGGTCTAAGGACTAAAGTCCAAGTCTTATTCTTCATCAATGAAGAATATTCCTTCTTACAAGCTTCTTTTCACTATTTTGCATCTTTGCTTCTCATGGTTTCATTATAAGTTTTTGAAGCCTTATTTTCTACATTTTCAGCCATGAAGTATGCAAATTCAACCAAGTCTAGTTTAGTGTACCTTCTATTAGGAATTCTAATTCTTGGTTGCCTGTACCTTAGGAGTTTATATTCTTATAGGTTTTCTTGAGTATCATCCGAAGTTGGGTGTGAAGATTTTCCTTCATCCTCATCTTCTGCCTCTTCTCTCCTTTCTTCATACTGTGTAGTACCTTCTGTAGACTCCACATTTTCAGATTGTGTAGCACCACCTTCTTTAGGTTCTAGTGGTACATGAAATGGGGCTGAATGGTTTAGTGACCCTAAATTTTCTTGAATTTCCCTTTGGAGGTCAGAATTGGAGGAATTCTTATTCAGTAGAGGGAATTCATCTTCCTTGAATATGACATCTCTGCCTATGATTGTTTTATAGGATCATTTTATGAGTAATAAGATTTTATATCCCTTTACACCTTCTAGATATCCTAGGAAAACTCCCTTGATTACTCTAAGTTCTAGTTTCCCCTCTTTCTGATGTGCATAGGCTGCACATCCGAAAGTCCTAAGGTGGGTGAGTTTTGGTTTCTTACCACTCCAAATTTCCTGAGGAGTCTTGTAATCATTTGTAGAGGTTGGAAGCCTATTAAGTAGATAGGTTGCTGTCTTAATTATTTTCCCCCATAAAGAATGTTGCAACCTAAAGAGAGGAGCATGCACCTTGTCTTTTCTAGGAGAGTTCTATTTAACCTTTCAGCTACTCCATTCTACTGTGGAGTAGCTCTTACTGTTTTATGCCTTAGGATTCCATTCTTACTGCAGTATTCTTCAAATTCTTTGTTGCAATACTCCAATCCATTATCAGTCCTTAGGCATTTTAGTTTCTTCCCAGTCTAATTTTCCATAAGAGTATGCCATCTTATGAAAATCTCCAGTGCTTCATCCTTTCTCTTTATAGGATATACACAACATTTTCTTGACCTATCATCAATTATGGACATAAAGCATAGGTTCCCTCCTACTGTGGGGACTTGAGCTGGCCCCTAGAGATCACTGTGAGCATACTCCATGATCTTTGTGGCTCTCTGAGCTCCCCTTTTAAATCCTGATCTGTGGTGCTTTCCTAGCATACAAGATTCACAAAATTCTAACTTATGTAGGTTTTATTCAGGGATTAGAGTTTGCCTAGAGTGATGGAACAAGCTTTTGTTCCCCGCATGACCCAACCTTGCATGCCATTGCTTGGTTGGTTCATGGCTTCCATTTTTTAAAATTTGGTTTATTTCAGTTGAGCCTATAATATAGTATAGACCACCCATTTCCACTCCTCTAATGATGACTCTACCATCCCTTAGGATTTCTCTGAGTCCATCTTTAGACCTGATCTGAAAGCCTCGCTTATCAATCAAGCTTTCAGAAATTAGATTCCTTCTTATTCCAAGCACAAATTTGACATTTGTGAGGGTCCTTGTCTTTCCATCAAACATGTTGATGTAAATACTTCCAGTGCCCTCTACCTTGGTAGTGACTAGTTCAAATGTAGTGAACCAGTCCCTATGAGGAGTGACATGCATAGTGCACCTTGAATAAAAAATCTATTCTCTACTAAGGTCTTCACTATCCTCAGTGACAGCCAGAATTTCATCTCCACTAGAATCTTCTAGTTTTTCAACATTTGCTTCTTCTTTCTACAATCCCTTACAAAATGTCCCTCCTTATCATAGTAAAAGCATTTTCTCCCTTTTCCTTTCTTCTTCTTTTCATCACCTTCCTTAGAGTGTTTTTCTTTCCCACATCCCTTCTACCACTTTCCTTTCTTGCTATTTTTCTTATGAGATTTCTTCTCATGATTATTCTCTACAAACATCACTTCAGCCTTTTTCTTAAAAGGATTAACTTCCACTATTTCTTCCATAATAGAATCTAACACCCTTTTTACAGTAAGAGATTCTCCACTAGCATTCTTAATTACCTTCTTGAATGCATTAAATTCAGAAGGTAATGCCTTTAGGATTACTACAACTTGATGTTCCTCAGGTATTTTCTCATCTGTAGCTTCCAAATCTTGAACTAGCTTAAAGAAATAGTCTAGGTTATCATATAAGGAGACAGAAGTGTTGATCTTGTAGTTAGTAAGATTGTGAAGAAGTGTCATCTTGTTAGGAAGACCCTTCTTGGCATACAATTCATCAAGCTTGATCCAAAGCTTTTGTGCAGTGTTACAATTCTGCACTTTTCTTATCACTGTTGGTGATAAGTGAAGCATTAACTTGCAATGTGCAAGTATTTGCATTTTCAGCTTCTTCATAGGATCAGTTTCTAGGTCATACTGATCATCTATAGCACCATAACATTCATATGACTCAAGAAGAGCTTGCATCTGGAGTTTCCAGATGGTGAAGTCTTCTTTACCAGAAAATACATCCATTTCTTTGCCTATCATGATTTTGTAATGCAAAGAAACTTAAAGAATGTACTCACTGACTGTTTTTGAATGAATCTTGATGCTTGAAGTGTCCAAGACATATCTCAGGAAGTCTTGAAAGCTCTAATACCACTTTCTGTTGGGTTTTTTACAACTTTTCTGTTATCTTTACAACAAAAGATCTTGACAGAGATTGTTATTTTGCAGATATAAAATTACAGAAAAATAAAAGAGACTTGATTTTACTTGGTTCGATAGTGTAAGAACTATCTACATCTAAGGTTCCCACCTATGGTAGTAAAGATTTCACTAATCAAGAAGAAGGAGAAGAAAAATACAATACAGAGATGAGTGTATTCTCTACACTTGCAAGAAATTTTCCCAAACGTCTCCTAGTACCCACAGGTGTACTCTAGCACTCTGATTAATTTTTCTCTACTCTCTTTTATACACTCTCAACAATTGAATACAATGAAAAATCAAAGATTGAAGTTTCTGTATGTTGTGTTCTTGTGACTGAAGCTTCTGTTTTCTTTTATAGCTGGAGCAAATGGCTTTTGGATGCTTTTGACTGAATCTGACCATTGTCATGTGCTTCTCATTTGAGTCTTTAATGAATTTCCCTATGCTATGCGTTTTGTTTGAAGTCTCTGAGTTATTTGTCAAACGACTATATATTGACTTCAATAGCTCAAGTGATATGACACTGGTTTAATCCATTTACTTCTATCTTGTATGCATCACGTGGATATGTCTTAATGTGGTTTATTGTTTCTGTCATGTTGGAAGCTTCGAGAGCTTGTCTCTCTTCCCCCTTTTTCGCTTCAGACATTTCTTCATATCTCTTCTTCTTGTCTTCGATTCTCCTTGTCTTTTTCTTCATTTGTTGATTCTATGTGTAGATTATTGGAGAATAATGTGATTTTCATCACAAGTTGTCAAGTTATTTTTGAAAAGATTTCAAATTTAAAGTTGATTAGTTAAGGAATTACTGTTGGTAAAGTCTTTCCTATTTAGTTAAGTTTATAAATAGTCAAAAAGACATTTATTAATAGGATTTTCATCATTTGGCGTAAATTTAATGATGCAACCTAGTGTATTACGAAAATGATCTTATTATCAATAAAACTTGAGTATTTATCTATTGCGAGAACAAGATATATATATTATGTGTATTATAAACCAAAAATACATACTTATTTATACACAAAAGTGTTAGATTAAATAAAAAATTTAATTAATGTCTAAACACAAGATATAAGTTGATTAAATAATAATAATAATAATAATAATAATAATAATAATAATAATAATAATAATAATAATAATAATAATAATAATAATAAATACATAAATAAACAAATAAATTTATTACTATATATAATTTATAAATCACACAAGTTAAATAAAATATTTCAATTACTTACCAAATCATGAACGAAGAATTGGACCTTATTCGGCTCACATGGAAACCACCTGTAAACTTCTGTCCGACGTCGTTCGATAGTGATGGGCCTATTTTTCAATTAGACCTCCTTATCGTTTTAGGGAAGCCTAATGGTTTATACATACACTATTTTCAGATCTAGCCCAATATCGAATTAGGTTAACTTTTCGCTATAAGAAGACTCATTTTTAGTTCCTAGGGTTTCGAGGGCGGAGCAGAAGAGAAGAGAAGAGAACAGAACAGAAGAAGCAGAGGCGCGCAGAAATGGGTAAGTGTATGGATCTCGATGTATTTGGACCATCGAGTGTTGTTCATTGATCTTTTAGCTAAATGCGTTTTCTTGTTTTGGAACTTGGACTGGTCTAAAGCAAGGTTAAAAGTTCACGAGTTGAGGAACAAGTCAAAGACTGACCTTTTGAGCCAGTTGAAGGAGCTTAAATCGGAGCTTGCTCTCCTCCGCGTCGCTAAGGTCACCGGCGGCGCTCCCAACAAACTCTCTAAGATGTGGGATCCTCTTATCATCCTTTTTTTTTTTTTTTGGATAAATGTTCTCTTATCATCCTTTTTCGTTCTCTCTTTCGTGCTTTTTCTTTCTGTTCTGTTTTGGGAGTGTTTGTTTCTGATTATTGAAAATGAAAACCTGCACAGAAAGGTTGTGAGGCTTTCGATTGCGCAAGTGTTGACTGTCATTTCCCAGAAACAGAAAGCGGCATTGAGGGAAGTTTACAAGAACAAGAAGTTTTTGCCTCTAGATCTTCGTCCCAAGAAGACTCGCGCCATACGCCGACGCCTCACTAAACACCAGGTGTTGTTTGTGTTTCCTAAGCCAATCTTTTTCTGTTCTCTTTGGTTTTGCTTATGGATTATAACTTATAGCTTTCGATTGGTAATCAGTAAAGAAGGAATTGGAATACCAAAATGAGAATCGGAATGAAAAGTGGTAATCTGAATAAGAATCACGTTTAGTATCTAACCACTAGAAATATAATTATAGAAGTTAATAGTTATAATTACCATGTTATTGATTTTGCAAATAATTAATTAAAATATTTATTATTATTATTATTATCATTATTATTATTATTATTATTATTAATTAATTAATTAATTAATTAATTAATTAATTAATATTTGTATTTAATTAATAATTAAAATTGTTTTTAATGATTCAATAAATTATTAATTTTTAAATAATTGTTTGTGATTTTTTAGCAATAAAATTAAAAAATCATAATGAACTTATTTTATGATATCTAATCATTGAAATGAATAAAATAATTATTCAATAAAATAATGTGCAATTTTGATAATATTATTCTTATAAGAATCAATATGAATTGTCTAAATAAATAAAGTAATCTTAAGTTTTCAAATGGAGAGTTTTAGTTGAGACCAAATACAGGAAAAAAGGAAGTGACGTTTATTACTGTATTATTATCAACATTCCACGTTATTTTATTTTATTTGTCTAATAATTATATTATTTAATTTCAATGATTTTGTATCATAAATAAGTTCATTATGGTTTTTTTAATTTTTATTCTTATAAAAAAGGTCTTAAACAATTATTTAAAAATAATAGTTAATTAAATTAATAAAAACAATTTTAATTATTTATTTATTAAATGCAAAAAATTTCATCAATTAAAATAATATAAACTATTTTAATTAATTATTTACAAAATCAATCACATAATAATCAAATATAAGTAAAAAATTGTCATTATCATTTTTAATATTTGATACCAAATATTACTATAATTATTAACTTTTATAATTCCATGTATAATGCTTGCATACCAAACACGCATAAATCATAATGTTAATTAAGCGAAAAGAAAAGTGTTGTCATGTGCTGGATTTGTAAAAAACATGTAATTTTCTTGCTGTATAATTTGTTAAACGGGTTGTTCCTTAGGTTGAAGCGTCAAAATGGAATTGAAATTTAGCTGCCATGATCCTCAATTCATGGTTAACAGAACTAGGGTCTTCTTGCTGATAAGAAGTGTACCGGGTTTCACATCTTGAAATTTAGAGGACATGTTGGAGTTTTAGCTATTTAAGTGTACTAGCTTTGCCTTTCGTGGTTAATCATTATCCTAAACATATTGTTGTGTGCTGGATTTGGAAAAGGCTTATACTTCACTAGTACTTTGTTGTGTATAATTGGTTAAACTGGTTGTTCCTTTGGTTGAAGCGACAAAATGAAGTTGGAGTTTAGTTGCTATGCTTTTCAATTCATTCTTAATAGAGTTAGGTTCTTCTTGATGATAAGAAGTGTACTGGGTTTCACACCTTGAATTTTAGAGTTATATCTATGGACTAGCTTTTCCTTTAGTAAGTAGTCCTAAATATTGTGTTTATATTGTTCTAGGTTTTCTTTTTTGGATCAATACCATTGTGTTAGTAACAATTGCTTTTGGTATGAATTTGCAAGAACATGACATTATGTTACAATTTTTCGTAGTCTACTCCAGTAATGATGCTTCTTCCCTATGCAAGTATGATTGCTGCAAATCTGGAGGGAGATGGTTATTGACCTCATCTTGTATATTTTTCACCTGGAATTTTTCTGTTGCAGGCATCTTTGAAGACGGAGCGGGAGAAGAAGCGCGAAATGTATTTTCCGATGAGAAAGTATGCGATTAAAGTGTAGGTTAGAGGGCAGTGGTTGTTCTGTCATTTTCTTGTTCTTGATTTGGATTTAGATGCATCCAATCAGTGAACATATTTTTGTTGGTTAGTCCTTTTCGGACTCTCATTCACTTCCTCTTCAAGTTACGGTTTCTGTTTCATCGATGTTTGAAATTCCCTATATTATTTCTACCATTTGTGCTGAATTTTCAGCTTCTTTCTTGTTCTGGTCCATTACACTTCTGACTACTTGCACTTTCTGGACCAAAACCCTATGGTAAGAGTCGGAAAGATCTCAATGGAGAACATTTTGTTATCTCTCTCAACTGAAAAGTACAAGAATTTCAACTTTATATACAAGAAAGAAGCAACTAAACTAGAAAAATAGATGGTTATACTAAACTAATTTTCCTGACTCATTTGTTGGAAAATGAAATGAACTTTGAATCATAATTTAATACCCTGCTTCGTGACTTATGAAAGACTATGATTGGTAATTTAAACATTTTCTTGTTTAGAATCTACTCGGTGCGTGTTTGAAATTATTACCAAAGCAAACATAAAGGATGGTTGAAATGAAGATTGGAGTTCCTGGAGGTCAGATCAGATCCTTCTTGTGCTGTATTGATATGATATTTTATGTTCCAAAAGACAATTTTATGGACTAAAAGGAAATACACGGACTTGTCATTTCTGATATGGACCAGAAATGTATCATAGATGGTGGGCTTTCCCAGGATTTTTCAATATTGCTCCAAAGTTATAAAACAAGTTGCAAAACCTATAACTATAAAAGTTTTTAATTCTTGGAATATTCTATTTTGCTTGTCAGTATTGTACTTTTTATTTAGTGAATTATTAAAATTCGTCTATACCATACTGGAAATAAACTCATCGAACAAAGCAAGGGAAAGCTTATCATAAAATTATAAATTCATGAAAATGAATCATATCGTTGAGTAATCACAATCCGAGTCGAACCTAAAACCTTTTGATCCTTCTTGATTTTAAGTTAAATGCGCCAATTTTAAGTCTAATTGAACTGTCAGAAGTTTTGGTTATTTTAGATAAAGATTTTAAAATAATGTTTTTTTCATCTTAAATTTTTAATTAAAAGTTCAAAAATGTTTTAAATAAATTTAAACTTTTCAAATCGAACTCTATAAGTTTAAATTCAATTTAAATTTTAATTAAATTGGACTTAATTTTCATTGAAACGTCAAATTACATGTCCACAATCACAATAGTAGGTATAGAAATCTCGAGGTTTATATTTTTCTCATCTCAACCCACTGGACCAAGAACTTGATATTTTCTTAATTTCCTTTTCCCACAATCCAAATAGATACGTAGAAATCAGTGAATGAGATTGTCCCATCTGTATTATGTAATAAAACTAAAATGGATCTTGTTGATAAGAATATAAAGCATTCTTTATACAATTACTGTTACAGCATGGACCATTCTCTATCAATCTCGTCTCCTCTAAGTTTTGTGTCCTGTGCAGAAACTAAATCGCCTATTCTTTGAATAAGTTTTCTTTAGAAAAATTTGGGCTAAAAGTTTTACTCTATGTGCTCCTGGTTTTATCTATAGCAGATTCACAAATATCCTACAAAAATTAGTTAATTTACATATTTCTAAATATAATAAGGCTATTATACTACTCTCGATGGCTACATATTTTCAAGTAATCTAGAATGAGATGAATAATAGAAGGCTTAAAGACAAATCTACTTTACTAATACCTCTTATAGAACTCACTAATGCTAGCATAAGGGAACAACTGATCATCAATTAGTTAAACCTACATTATAGCAGGAGAATGACCCTTGTATGGAGAATATAGCCCTAATGCTATCTAATCTCTCCTAAGTTCTTGTTACTTAGTTCACGCATGCAAAAATGAAATTCAAAAATAGTTCTTCAAATTAGTTCTCATGCATTAAACGGGCAGATTGTTCTTTCATAGTCTCCAAGGAACAAATGAGGTTTGTTCATATTTGCACTCACTTGGAATTACTCAGATCTTTTCTTTTTTGGGTTGAGCATTGTTTGAAGATCCATGCTATCCATCCAAATCCCTGTTATCAACAGATTAGTGTTTAATCAGTGGAGGTTTCAAGAAAAAAGAAAGGAAGCTTTCAAAATCTTTGAATTGGGTATCTTTTTTGTGGATGAGATCTCCTCTCCGGTCTCTCTTTCTGACTAGCTTCCGAAGTCTTTTAAGAAAAATCAAGCTCCAATGAGATGGACTCGTATTGGCCATGCCCTAAACGATTATAGAGTTCGGTTGTTGAGTTTGATACTTGTGTCAAGCTTCTTGTACGAAGATCTGGGTGGGAGCATAGCCGGAACCATTGATTGCCTAGCCTCCGGAGTTGACTTCACCCTCTCTAATCGAGAAATGATTTAAAGATTCGAGAAAAGACAAGTTAGTTTTATCCTAATTGTCTACGAAGTGTTGTTAAATGTTAGACTGGATACGCTGCCCTTTTATCTTTGTCTGAAATTAAGCGGGAGAGATCTTCCCCTATTTTGTAACTTCTTTTTTATAATGATTCTTTGGTATTTCTGCCACGCAAAATATCAACAAGAAAACATCAGCAAGTATCCTATTCCTACTTGAATCTGGTCTTCCACATTGAAACCAATGGCCTTTTTACGTCATTTTAGCATCAATAAAAGGAATTGAGTTCAGAGAAATTTGTATCCCATCGTTTTTGTTTTCAAAAAACAAGACCTTGTTCAGGTTTCTGACAACATATTTTTTTCGAAACCAAGGTTTTTGACAATATTGTTATCGAAATCATATGCTTATGCGTTAGAAAACGTTAACCTATCGAAATCATATGCTTATGCGTTAGAAAACGTTAATATGTCAACTTTTACTTTTTTGTGTGTGAAAGGAACCGAGTTATACGATCATCGCAAGCAAACTCTGTGGTCTTGTCAGATGTGTAAAAGGCGGAATAATCCAAGGGAGGTACTTATCAAGCCAACTTTGTCAAACAATGTTTGGTTAAAGATAACAATTCACACTTCAAAATTTTAACAAAAATTCAAATATCTTTAAATTTTTGACATTTATAAGTCGTCTGAGTAAGCTTTATACGTAAAATTTATTATTACTATCATAATTAATGTATAATAAGAATAAATGTTTAATCATATATAGTAGAAAAATCTTAAATGTTTTATTATTAAATTTCGTATAAATAAGAGTTATTCCGTAAACAAATGATAATATTAAACATTAATTTATTAATATTTCAAATGTTAAGTGTTTATTTATACTTTCATAAAAAATTAATGGTTAATTCACATATTTTAGTTATTATATTTCGAAATTTGTGTTTAGTTTCTATCTTATGGACTGGACTAAAATGGGATGCTATCTAGCTCTTCATCTGCCAAGTTTGTCTTCATCTGTTTTTTCACGGCTCATCTAACCCTAAAATACATCAACTTGATGTGTTGAACATCAAAGTAAACTGTGGTTCTTGTTTGCCGTAGTAGTCAACCACACATGCATGCCCTTTGGTTTTTGTTCATATGATCAGTATACATTCCAATCGGAACGTGTGATATAAATATGACACAAATGCTGGTTGTAGGCTTACGTGGATTTGACAATACAGATCATATTCATAAAATCTAGGTTCAAATTACCTATTTTCGTTACCCTATATCTATTATATTCTATAAGCATCAATCCATTCAATTTTTTTTTTCCTGTTTTCGTTACCCTGTATCTATTATATTAGATAAGCATCAATCCATTTTTCTCATTTATTAGATAGATGAATATTCATGAAATAGAGTGAGCACAAAATAAGGGAAACATGTGATATGTTCTCGTAAAATCTTAACTAGAAGCCTTTCAATTTCACATTGTTTTTGGGACCAAAAGGACGCAATAGATAGAGACTGAAAACACATTTAGATAAGTTGTTGAATAAGGTGATGAGAATATAAACGTGTTCTATAGTTTCATTCTGAATCAGTTCGTGATGTGAGGAAATGGTGTGATTTGATCAAGCATCTTTGATGACTCAAAACCGAGCTAAAGCTTTTGGAAATAATATGATTTGATTTAAATTTTTAAGTATAGATTTTTATTATAAGCACGATTCTTGGTGCATGATTTGGCTTCAAGCTTTATTTTTTGTTTGATATAACAAGTTACCAGGCGGTTTTGACGTTTTATGGGTCTTGGATAAATAAAAAAGGGTCTTATTTTACTTTCTTTTTTTTCTTTATAATAGTTAAGAGTGAGCCTTTATAAAGAATAAAAGAGATAAAATAGGGCCCTCTTTTTGTTGTTCTTTATGAAGACCAAATCTTTATAAAGAATAAAATGAAATAAAATACATTTCTTTTTATTGCTTATTTTTTTCTTCATAAAAATGGGCCTTTTTATTGCTTACTGTACATTAAGAATCGTCAACTTGTTTTTGTTAATTTAAGATTGCACGTTTTTAATACTAAAAAAGATAGGTCAACACCAAAGGCCGTCGGATACAACTCGAGGGTTTTATATTGATTGAATTACCGATCCATTGTCAAAACCCTCGAAACTTGGAAATGAAAGGATGGCTAATGAAAGTCAAAAGCATCTCTTATGTTATAACCATCATTCACATTATGATTTCACATCCAAATAGGGATTAGTTATAGTTTGAAAGTTCATGGTTGGTACTTACCATACTTAAATTAATAAGTTAACCATAAGTAATGTTAATACTTTTTTTTTTTTGGATTCGAGGAAATTCCGTAGGCAAGCCAAGCGGGCACACCTCTCCGAGGGCCCAACTGGCACACCATCCCACAGGCGGGCTAAACGGACGCACCTCATCATCGAGGGCCCAACTGACACTCCACTTACAGGTAAAACCCCGGCTGCCCCAGGCTCTTACAAGAGGGGCTAGCAGGGAATCAAACCTGGGACCTAACCGAAGCTAAGCCCCGCTCTTAAGCATCTAGCCACACCGCTTGAGGGCAAGTAATGTTGATACACTATGGCTGTAACCCTAATTACACTATTAAAATGAATCTATCGATAATTATCATAATAATTCATAATTACAATATATTCTAGAATATACAATTTAAAACCATATAAATTATGATAAATGCACTTTAGTTTAGTTGCATATGGGAACTTAATCACGTGTTACAATAATTGCGATTATAAGTAAGATACTCAAGTCACATATCCTACTACTTTATAACATGGAAAGTCCTTGAACAAACTAGAGTTTTTCCAGGATTTTAAGCTTGGAAACAGTCTAGACATTTCTTTATCTCTCAATTTTTGGACAATAACTTGGATATTGTTTCTTACGAGTTCAAAACGTGGATGGTATGCGGGAACTCCATGTTTGTGGTGTCAACTTAAAAGACAAAATAAGTATGATGAATGTGTACTAGACGAAACACGTATCATGAATATGACTAGTACACTCTATATTTCAAATGGGTGCTATCGTGTGGATGGGGAATAGACAAATAGTCGAACATCTCATACATAATGAAGACTTGTGGAAGTGACACCAATTTCAACTTATGTACATTCTTACGTATGTAAACAAATCTCTTTGTAGACTCCAAAGGGGGTGGCTATTTCCAAACTGCCTCAAATAATTGAAATTTTAAGTTTGAATTCTCTAACAAATGTTCAATATTGATTAAGGAATAGGTTTGTTTAATGCTAAGAGTTTAAAACTAATTATTTAAATCAAAACTTCAATTAAAGTATATTGAAAAGATAACCAAAAATTCTGTTGGTTGAAATTAATAGAGAATAATAGATAAAAGCGGAAATTCATAAATAATATCAACAAGATCAATTTGATATTCAATTTCTTGTTTTTTAATATTTTAAAAAGTAATAAGTGAATTAATAAATAAGTAACAATAACTATCTGTAAACTATAATGATATGTGAACCCAATCAACATCTATGGTACTGTAGGCAAGTTAAGAGTCTTTCTGGCACTATAAGAAATAAGTGGTTTACGGTAGAATTCCATCGGTAAAGTAATTATCGACAGAAATCAACGACGGACGAAATCGTCGTTAAAACAGCCGTAGTTAAAGTTACCAACGGATATTATATTTGAAGTTCCGTCGGTAATTTACCAATGGAAGAAATTTTTTACTCACGGACGATGTTCCGTCGGTATACTATACTAACAGAAAAAGTAAACGACATAACCATCAGTAATTTTTACCAACGGACAACTTTCCGTCAGTAAATCGAAGATAATGTAATGGAAAAGTTTTCATATTTATCAACGGAATATAAAATACCGTTGCAAAAACAAATCTAATTTACCGGCGGACTGGTTTCCATCGATAAATCAAGTTAATAAAATTGCAAATGTATGGAGATTTATCGACGGAATACATAATACCGTCGCAACAGGAATCTAATTTACTGATAGTGTTTGGATTTCCATCGGTAAAATACATTGATATTCCGACGGTTTTTTATATTCCGTCGGTAATAAGAAGTAAGAAATTCTTTTAGAAAAATTCGGTTTCTGATAAATGCATAATTTTAAGAGTTATCAATTATCTGTGCATAATAAATTAACTTGTATATATATATAATTTGTTTAATCAGAAAATTAATTGATGATATAAAGTTAAAATTATTTTAATTGATAATAAAAACATTATAGTGTACATATGTATGTTTGTAATTGAAAGCAAATAACTAGGACATGCTAATGTCGTGGTGATCGCGGGTGTTCTAAGCTGCTAAGCCTTCCCTTCAACTGTTCCATCTCCTGTCTCAGTTGAGTCATCCACTCCAGCTCCTCTCTCATCTTAGCCATCTGCTCTCTCATCTTAGTCATCTGCTCCTTTCGTTGATTCACGTTAGCCATCTGCTCATCTTTCATGTGAGTTATCTGCTCCATCAATGTGTGCACTATGACCCGAAGCTCAGTGACTTCATTACTGTGCTTTGGCCTAGTAGACGCTACTGTACTGGACATGGAAGATTGTGAATAACATATATTCGCATATTAACCTAGCCCGAATATCCTTCCACGATGGTCCCTACTACCCACAACATCAAGATACGTTTGAGTCTCATCTACAGGTTGTTCCTCGTGAGACTGTTGCTGAATGGTTTGTTGTATTTGATCCTATTAGGAATCAATGTTTACATTAGTAAGGGATTATTATTAAGAAATTATAATAATACATTAATTTCACATACATTTAGTTCTCTACATCGGCTGTTGATGAATGTCACATCGTGATGCTTCTTCATGTGTGTGTGCAAAAACTGCTAAATAGGTGTAGGCCTGATGCCCAATGACTTTTCCTACGTGTATAACCTAAATTGTTAAATGTGAACTACAATTTATAATAATTTCGACAGAATTTCCTCTATTTTTATGATATTTGCCTCCTGTTGAACAAAGAAAATAACTCAACACAGCCATATAGGGCACCAGACATTTATACCATTATCATTATCTATACCATTATCATTATCTATAATATAGTAAAGCAAAATAGTTACAAAATAAGTGTCAAGTTTAGATACTTACAAGTCTATGTGCATGCTCGTGGTGGATTATTGATCCTCCCGTATATACGGAAAGATTCTCTGCCCCCGGGTCTCCACGTCTGTTGGCGGAGTTACGCTCTAAGATGGACATTACCTCAGGTGATATCCAATACTCCTGCCAACGACTCCAAATTTTCTCCGAAATATAACGCGATCGTGCACCAGCCTTGTGTATCGCACCAATGAAATTGCGATAACGAGTATGAGCTTGCTTCTCCCATACTTTATACATGCTGGCGTTGAAACAAGAATCCCAAAAAAATACTTTCTGAAATAAGAAGAAAAAAAATTAGACTACTATATATAATGTAATAATATTTATTTAATTAGTGTATATAAATCAATATAAAAAGAAAATAAATATTTATTGTACCTCAAACTCCTGAAAGTAAAATTACTTTGTGGCCTCAGATATATTCTTCCACACATAACCCTCAGGATTAATCATTTCCTTAAATGTGGAAGTCATATTTCTGAAACTCGGTCCAGATGGAACCAACCTAATATAAAAAGTAATTTGATACTGGCAAAAAATTGACAAACCTAAGACTTAATCAAAACCAAATAGTAATTAATGTGATTTCACTTATTGTTGATTGACAATTGTTATATACTTTCTTCCATCAAGTCCCTCAGCTCCAGGGTAACGGACGATGCACCTTCGAACATGCCTCTAAACCTCGGCTGCATAACCTCACGCTGTCTCTTTGGTCTCATATTTTTACCAAAAATTTAATGTTTATCGAATTCTCTAAAAATATAATAATTTGAATTTAATATTTTACACAATATATAGAGAAGAAAATAAGGCAATGGAGTTAAAGGTTAACAAATTCTTAACAACAACAAATCAACTTTAACAATCATATAATTATGCATTGTTTAACAAATTCTTACA
>JAOQMP010076465.1:0-19375 GCA_027563575.1 Erythroxylum pedicellare | reverse complement strand
AGTCAAAACTCTTACTAGTGATGATCTTGACCATGCCATCTTATCTCATCCTAAACCTTATTACAACATTCTTATTTCAAATCCAAGTACCGCTCCACAATTTGACTTATTTCAATATACTTCATAGCCAACCACTGACTCACTTTTTCATCTGTTAACATTTTGTCTAACACCTTATGTTAACATCTACTTTACTTAATATCCATCAAATCTTTCCAAAACAATTACAAAAACTCATTTTTTCATCTGTTAACATTTTGTCAAAAACCTTATGTGCATGAATTTTATATCTCAATATCACAACCAAAAGTCAAAACTAAACCTTCTAACACTAATATTTCTACCTTAAATCCTTTATCGATTCACAAAAATAAACATGCATACAAAAAAATCAAAGACAAAAAAATAACAAAAATTCATAAACAACCATTACCTCCACGAAAATGATTTAATGGTGGGAGAAGATAACAACCCATGCAGCAACGACAATGGAAGGCTGACGACAGACGACGGACGGGAGAGGAAGTCACCGGAGGAGGAAGAAGACTGAAGACCAAAGACCGAAGAAGAAATGCGGAGAAGATGAACCAGAGGTGGGGCAGGGGGTGCTTTGGGCGTCTTAAAACGTAAGAAGAAAACGACGTCGTTTGGTGTTAAACCAAACGATGTCGTTTTATTTAAAAAAATAACGTTTTACAGTTTAGTGACGGAAATTTCCGTCAGCATTTTCAAAATTTATTATTCCGCCTTCATTTCCCGCATTATTTATCAACGGTAATAAGTCCGTCGCTGATTTTACAACTTTACCGACGGAAGTAACAAATCCATTGTTAATTACCAACAGTATCATTTCCGTAGGTAAATTTCTATCACCAATTTCAATATCATTACCAACAAGAACTTTTATAGTCCCTAAATTTTGTTGCAAATTTTTCCGGGATCGTTTCTCTCCATATTTAACGACAGATATTAGAACCATCGCTAAACGAAAATTTTCTTGACGATTTTAGTGACGGAAGACGGAAACTTCATTTTCGTTGCTAATTTGCAACGGTTTATTTCTCGTTGGTAATTTTCTGTCGCTAATTCCTACTTTTCTTGTAGTGAAGGATACCTCAAGAAGTTCAATATCACAATGGGAAAGAAGACCATAGGCATTCACCCATCTAGTGTTTGCATTGAAATCAAAATTCTAGATAAGAACTATTTTTATCATACCAAATGTGACTAGAATTTGACAAAGCCTTAATAATTTCATATTAAGAAATAGTACTTAAAAATGGAGAAAGGTACTTACCATGAATTAAGATCTTCAAGGGAAGCCGTTTTTCGATAAGTATTACAGTTAACATGTGCAAAAGTAGGAAGCAAGTGATCCCCATAAACAATGAACCAGAAGAAGAAAATGACGTGTTGAAGTGAAGAAACTTAAAAGAAAATGAAACAGCTTGGAGTTAATAGAAGAGTAAAGGAGATTGATGTTATTAATTAGTGTAGTGATGAATCACATTAGATATAGTAGTGCTCATGTTAGACATAGCTATAGCTCTATGAGAATAGAAGATTTTATTTACTTCCATTTTTTAATCATTATTTATTGTTAGTAAGAAAAAAAGCAGTAGGATAAGAATAGAGAGGAAGCGCCAAAACAAAACATAGGGATGGAGAAGAAATTTCAGATAGCTTTCTGACTCTGCTTGAGCTTTGGTTGGGGAGAGGTTCATATTCAAAGCTTTGCACTGCACTTCTTTGTTGAGGCTCAAACTATTCAGGCTTAACCAAGTCATTTGGGTTTGGGTCGAAACAGGCCTTTAAAGATTAAATATAATTATTCAAATGATTTCCTTTTTTAATTAATTAACTACCCAAGCGAAAATAGCAACAAGCTTTTCAATTCAGTCTTTACTAGTTTTTAGATTGTTTTCCCTTGAGCCTTTTTCTTAATTCATTGCAGAATAATTAAACAAAGGGTTAAATGTGTGGACTAGAAATGAAAATATTAAAAAATTAATATTTTCAATTGGACTTGATAATTTTAATGAATTCAATTGATTGCGTCAGTAAATCGGTAAATAGGGTGGGAAATGTTGGCGGAATTAAAAAAGTTTGAGTTTACCAACGAAATTTTCTGTCGATAAATTTTTAACCAAATGATGTTGTTTTCTTTTACATTAAACTCACCCGAAGCCAGAAAAATACAAGAATGGGTTGTTCAAGTTGCAAGCATAGGAGTGACATAAATGAGAAAGGTATTGGAGCTTTGGCAGGGAAAGTTATATGGTTCTGGAGGAGGAAATGAAGGGGGTGATGTGTGAAAAAGAGAAAGAGAGTAAAGGGTACGAGAGGGACATGGTGGCTTTTGCATTCAAAGAAGCAGAATGGAAGCAAGAGAGGAAGATGTTTAAGGAGGAAGTGAAGAGGCTGAGTAAGATGTTGGAAGAGAAGGAAGAGAAGATTAAAGGAATGAAGGATGGGAAATTGTCTAGAAGCAATAATGGTTATGAGTTTTTGGTTGAGCAAATGAGGGAGGAGAGCGCATTGTGGTGAGACGAGACTGTAAAGAAGTGGAAGAGGCTTTATCTTGCCATCAAGAAGGAGCTTGATGATCTGATTTAGAAGACTCATCGTGGTGAACATTCTTTGAAATCCTTTTTCTACTAAAAGTTGTATATAATATAATATGTTTTGCAAGAAAAGTCCCACCAGCACTAACAACTTTGCAGTATAAGACATGACATTGACCTGAAAATTCTATGTTACTGTCTGTCAGCCACAAATTCATGCAATATGCAAGTTATTTCATGTTAAATTTCATGCATTGAGTCGATCCTAATGTCATTGCCATGTTCTTTAGTAGACTTCGGTTTAATGTCATGCTCTGTAAATAGTATGTGCATGCTTCAACTGAAACACACTAATAGTGATTGCTAAACAAATAACACTGAGGAAAAAGGAATTGTAGTTATATGTATTCTTATGGATAATGGACAAGGGATGGATTATACTGGAGGGTAGAGGAAGAACAAATGATTGAAGAGCTCAAGATGGAACTGGAGGCTATCCCAAAATTATTAGACCGGACTCTCCGATTCAAAGAAGCCGAGGTGCGTTGGTGTATCATCACTGCTCTTATGGATTTTCACTCTTGTTTTATTATACATTGATTCTCGGAGAACTTAGATCATTATCAAGCATTAAGATACACATGTGGTTCGAAGGCGTGAGGAGTCAAATGTATTAACTCTTAGGAACCATAGAAAGAACTCTAGCAGTAAGTTCATATTGTGATTTAGCTGTGTTGTATTTTTCAATTTGAACATATATGATAGAAATTAGTAGGGACGCTAATGCATGTAGTTTATGGATGTTCATCTCTTTCTGTGCTTGGATAATGCTTTGAAAGTTATTCTATAAAAGAACTAAAACCAAGTATAAGTTCTTATAATGGTTGTTTTAGATTGATTGTAATGATATATGTTGTGCCTTGAAATCAATAGGGTGTGGGAGTAGGTCGTTCGTGTTCATGAAGGTGGATTTTTAAAAGTAGTTTTTAGTTATTTACTAAAGGAAAAAGAAGTCTGTCAATGAATTTATTAAATTTACCTACGGAAAGACTGTCGGTAAATTTTTCATCGGTAAATTTTCCATTGGTAGGTTTACCGATTGAACACAACACAGAATAACCATCTATATATTCACCAACGGTACAAAATTTCTATTGGTAAATTTATCGACGACCGTTTTTCTGACACATTTTTTGTCAATAAATTCCATCGCTAAATATCATTTCCGACGGAATATTTAGACTTCCTTCATTAATTTTCCGTCGCTATTTCCCTATTTTCTTGTAGTGGGGAGAATGCTCCACTATTTTGATTAATAGTGATTTAAAAAATATTTGGCTAAAGTGAATTTTTTTAAAAATGTTGTTTTCAAATATCAATTACAGATTAATTACTAATTAGTAAGAACTAATATAATTAGATTTAAATAGAGTAAAAATTGATTTCATGCTCCTTATCTAACTAGAAAACTAGATAAATGATTAAATTATACATTATAACCATGCAAGCATAGGTTGTCAAACTATTTCGACATTCTTAATATATGGATAGTCATGACGTGTTGTTAGATATTAATTTTTGTCATATATTAATTTTGATATATGATTATAAATTATTTAATTAGAGAATTAATTTATCTAATTTTAATTATGAATTAAAATTACAATTTATAATTATTTTCAATTTGTCAAGAATATAATGAATCCTAAATAAAGAATAGTTTAAAATAAAATTTTTAATTTAAATTAAAGTTAGAATTAATTGTGTAGTTCAAGAAACTTAAGAGATCAAATATAAGACATTTGATTTTATTAAAATTAAATTAGAATTAGAATTATGAATTTTAGTTAGAAAGAAACTTTAGTGTTTAATTAGTCATGGTTTAAGGTCAATAATTAAATTTACCACAAGTGCATGAAATAACTGTAGCTAGCATAGATAAGTATAGATCGATCCTACGAAGACTATAAATGCTGATAATTACCCTTTTTTTATTACCTAACCTAAGAATTAGATTTTTGGTTTTGAATTAAAAATAAAACTAAACAAATATACTAAATTAAGATTTAAACAATTATGAACTCAGGATAAGTAAAATATGAAGAAAGATTAATATCAAACAGTAGTGTCTAGGTGATGAATCCCCCTAAAAATTATTAGATTATTAACCTTTTATCATGTAATCATATTATTGATTATTGGACCGTGAAAATTTCTATATTATATTAGTAAATCTCTCTCGAGATTATTAACAACTAATCCATTAGTTAATTAATAGAAATCTTTCTAGTTAAAACCCTTAGGATTGCTCTATCAGTTTATAAATTTTGCTATTAGGTTTTGCCCTAATCCAGAAGATTTATTTTAGCCTATCTCTAGGTTTTCATGCAACTCATTCCAATTATGGTTGATCTGTTAATACTAGAAGCTTTCTCAATTTCAATCATATGAAATCAAATCATGCACTAATATTCTAAATATATTAGAACAAGAATAAAACACATATTTAATCTCAATAAATCAACTAATGTAATTGCTTTAAATAAAATATTAAAATATATTGTTATCCCAAACTAGGGTTCATTAGAGACCTATCACTCATGTCTTTTCCTCTAAAATTGTTTGAGTTCTGTTTTTGTACTATGTCTATATTATTAAAGGCTAGATATATGAACAGTTTGTGGTTGAAAGATAGAGAAGAAATTTTTTTGAAGGAACTTTAATTAGTGCGATTCAATTTTTATTTTTAATTTGTATTTTTAAAATTATTTAATTAAAGAGATCTAAATGAGAAATTGTAAAACTATTTTTCCACTACGCATAATTCGATTACGATTGATTTCATAACAAATATTGTTTTATTTTATCTAATAATTGTTTGTCTTCACAAATAATTGTTATGTCTATTATGACAAATTAATTTTTTTCTATGAATTAAAATACATTAAATAATTTATATAGTTATTTATAGCATTTTTTGTTTAGTTAATAATTTTATGTAAAGTATGGATATAATATATTTTAGTATTAAATAACAAAATTACATTCAACCTTTTCTTATTGTTTAATTTTAATATAAATATATAAAAATTTATTTAAATATAAGAATTTATATGATATTTAATATTTTAAACATTTGTGATATGTAACGTAATTTTGTACACAAAAAATTATGATTAAGTAATCTTATGATTTTAATTCAATAAGGCCAAGAGCAAATGTGATGTAGGCATCATAAATAAGGATGATATAAGAAATCATCTCTTCAATCCATATACAATAGCTAACTAGTGAGGCTTAGGCATTAACAAAAGATGACCTTTCTAATGAGATTTCCAGATCATTAAGATGATTGTCAATAAAATTTTAATATAACTTTATACTAACAATATTTCACAAAGTTGGTTTTTAAAACTTAGTTTTTAGTTAGTGTGAGAAGCTCTCGCTTCTTACTATTGTCCTCCTTGTTATTAATATTTTCTAAAAAATCTTCAAGATTGCTATATGTTGGAGTTCTGTAAATATAGTGCCCTAAAAAGCAAGTGTATTTACTTATAACTTAATTTTCTTCCAGTTATTTTTGTAATGAAAGTATTTATTATTAATAAAACAAAAGAGTTTGGTTTTATTTGTATGAGCATTATATATGTAGTCATAAGGTACCGAGTTTCTCTTATAAGTAATATACATATACATAAAGATGTATGGGAAACATGTACATTATAAGAATCTAAAATAATGGATTCAAAGTTGAATAATCAAGTTGGTCGCTTGATTATGGTTTAGACTGTAATGTTGCGATTTATCTTTGTGCAAGTAAAAGAGTTTATTTTAAGGGAATGATGAGTTTCATATCATGATAGTAGTTGACCATCGATAATGGCACTATTAAATGAATCTGGAATCAAGTATGTTTTAAAGAATAAAGTGGTTCGTTACTTTAATCTTAAAACATACATCTTAAGCATTCGCTTATTATGGACCACAATCTTGATGAGTGGTGAACTCATATATGTTTCATTATAATTGTTGATATGATCAGAATGGATTTTTATAGAGTATTAATCCAGTATTTACATTTTGGAATTATTAATTGAAACATGTATCAGGGAACATTTACTCAAATAAAGAGTTTATAGTGATATCATCACTTCTATATGTTTTAAGTAAATTTGGTGATTAAACTAGCACCAGTATTTTGATGGACTAGCTACCCATCAAGTATTAACACCAAGATGAGATCTTGTGTGTGAATCACCATATAAAGTAAAATGGGAGATCTAGAAGGAAAAACTAACATAAGGGCAAAACCCTTTGTTGTGCGGATGGCTATAATAAGGTTCAAAATAGGGTTTGCAATTTGACATGAAATATGTGTTCTCATAATATTTAATAATTCAATAGTTCCACTAATTATCTTTAGTGGAAGGACATTTAGTTAATAAGCTAGAATTAATTTTAATGAGATTAAATTAATTCTAGGCTTATTCGAGCTTGAATTATCAAAGTCCAATAAGATTCTCCATTTGGCTTTAAGGAAAGTTATCAAACTAAGTAAGAAATATAAATGGAGGTTTTAGAAGCCCATAATTGAATATTAGGCTTGCACTAATTAATGGTTAATTAGAAGCCCAAATGTACATTTAGAAATGGGCTAGACTTTAGTTTAATCAGATTAATTAAATTAAAACAAAATTTTTAAGAAAATAAAATGCAATTTCATTTTTCATTAGGGCTGAATGTGCAGCTGCACATTTAACATTAAATTGCTAAATAAAGATGGTCTTTATTATGGTTTATCATCATTAAAATGAGTTATGAACTTCCCATTAAATGGTTTAATGGTTATCTTTCAATAATAGCATGTAACCAATTAGCATTCATTGGATTAAAGAAGAAAGATGTACATCGAATGGACTATCTTCCTTCTTTCATCATTAAAAACAAAATTGATAGGTCTCATTTAGGTTCATAGACTTTTCATATAGTCATCTTAAAGGAAAATGAGAATAGTCTCATTTAATGGCTTCTTTATGATTGATTAAATGAAGAAATGATGCATTAGATGGAAAACTATGCTTTCCTTTGTTGTTAACCAAAAGTGTGAGGGAGTAAGAAGGGGTTTTTAAA
The DNA here is from genome assembly GCA_027563575.1 of Erythroxylum pedicellare. NCBI lineage: Eukaryota > Viridiplantae > Streptophyta > Magnoliopsida > Malpighiales > Erythroxylaceae > Erythroxylum > Erythroxylum pedicellare. The sequence continues at coordinate 11,681 of JAOQMP010076465.1, read as the reverse complement.
TTTTTATCACTCTCTCTCCTATCTTGCATGAAAAAATCAAAAATTGCATGAGAGTGTCTCATTCCTGGTGTTCTTTCTTCTAAGAAAATTCTCCTCCAAAGTTTTCTTCTCTTTTCCCACCAAAGGATCTTGTTAACTAACTTGTCCAAGAAGAACAAGTGGTAGATCGAATTGGTTGAGGATACAATATTGAGAAGAGGAAACAATAACAAGAAGAAGAAGATACATAACTTAGGAGATGATATATTGTCGAGGATAGGATAGCGCAGTGAGTAGTCAAAGCTATAGCGAAGGAGACGGTAATATAATCTCTATCTTGTTTATGTTTTTCATTATCCTTATACTATATCATGTATAGATTGGCATGATGATTTGGATATATTACTTCTGATGCAATTTAGAATTCTAAAACATTTTGAAATCTACTGTTTCTCCAAATATAGCATGCTTTCTTTTTCCGATCCAACAATTGGTATAAGAGTCAATTTTCTTATGCAAGATTTTGGTTCCTACATATGTGATGCATGGGTTGGCAATCATTTTTGTATGCTGCATATTTTTATGTGATAGAAATATATATAGTGTATGTTTTTCTCTTTTGGTTGTCCATAGATTCTAAAGTTACCTTGTAAGATTTCTTCATTTGGTTTATAATAAGAAAGGTGGTCTATCATCACCATGTTTCCTCCTTGGTTTCATTTTTATGTTTACTTTGATTATGAAATGTACGAAATCATGTAATGATAAGATGAAGAAGCCATGGATTGAAGAAAGGAACATGTAAAGTTTCGGTTATGGTTATGGTGTCTTGGCTATTTTTTAGTTTTTAGAAAACAAATATATTGGAATTTTGTTTTGACAAATTTTTGGATGTATGAACTTTTTTGTAACAAAATTTCGTTTTTTACAAGTGTTGGCCTTTAGATTTTTTTCTCCAGTTAAGCATGATTTAAATGAATTATGAGGTTTTGATAGATAAAATTTTAGAGTTAATTATTATGTCAAAGTTAGTAGGATTTATTGCATGGGTTAATTGAATTAAAGTGTTAAGATAGTAAGATTGTATAAGGGTGTTTTTGGTAGTTCACTTAAGCATTTAAGTTACAAGGCCTATAAGGAAGGGTAAAAGGGACTTTACACACTCATTAAGGGTATTATAGGAAAAGGGAAAGGTTGTCTTGCTTTTTAAGAAGAGAAAAACGTGAATAGAAGGAAGAGAAGAAGAGAAGAAACGAAAATAAGCGAGAAGAAGGAGAAGTTTCGGTTTTGAGAGAAAGGAAGAGAGAAAAAGTTAGGTTTCAATTTTTCTTAGCCTTCAAGAGAGATTTTGAGGTAGTTTAAGAAGAGAAAAAAGGAAAAGGAAGACAAGAGCTTCCATTTGAGCTAACCATCTTATTAATTGGTGAAGATTCAAGGTAAGCTTGATTTTAATCTTTTGAATTTTTGGAAGGGTTTTGGTTCACAAGCCTTAGGAAATGCATAGGATTAGGTTTTCTTGAAACAATTTTAGTGAATGTGCTTAGTTGGTTTTCAATTTGGCAACCCTATTGAATTTGAGATTTTTTTCCTATGAAAAGGGAATCAAGAAAGACAAGAGGAGCAAGAGGAGAGACATATTTAAGCATGTTATAAGCAAGGAAATTCAAGGTGGGTTACATGTTTATAATAGATTTAAGAGCCATTAAAGTTTTGTTTTAAATCAAGAGAATAAAATGTTTTCATTTGCTTCATAAATATTGCATTTGTTGCTTTTGAATGATTTAAGAAGTTTCCATATGTTTGGTGTGTGATTTTGATTGATGAATTGTGAAATGTATATGGAAATTGTTTTCGAAATATTTCATGCTCATGAAAAAAAAGTTTCCAAAGTGTGCCATTTTGGGAAATATGTTTACAAGATGTGAAATGCATGATTATGTGGGTTTGTGGTGGTCCCTTAAGTTAAGTCAAGTGCACTTCGACTAAAGGCTTCTCCCGCCTGCCCGCTAGTAGCATGGAGCTCCTTTATGAACTCCCATAAGTTTACGGCTACACAAGACCATTAAGTGAGATTGCGAGAGTATGTTCTATTCACGGCTACACAGGACCATGATGTGGAAATGTGTAATACATTCTATTTTGGACCCACCCAATCCATTCTAATGTGCTTATATGTTTATGATTTTATGAACAAGTTGATGAACGTATAAATTATGTTGTTTGTGAATTGGATTACATGACGAGAATTTAACAAACATGTGCTTTATAAATTCAATATGAATTCTCTAAAAAAAATGAATATTTTCAATGTTTTGTTTATTTCTCCATTATAAACTTGTTACTTACAAGCTTTAACCTCACCCCCTTCAGTCCCATCTTCAAGTGATGAGCAAGAGATCGAGTGAAAGAGAGTCAAGGCATCACTTTATATTTTCATGTTTTGTTGTGTTTTGGAATAATTTATGTAAAACAAGGCTGTGGTCGCATGTTGAGCAATTATAGTTTAAGTTTTTTTTATGTATTTTGGGATTTTGTGAAATATTGTATTATGGCTTGGAAAGCCTATTGAAGTTTTGTAAAACGCTTATCTTATGATGTTAATGAAATATAAATTGTGTATGGATGATGTTGAGTAGAAATTAGGTATACTTGAAGAAGTTATCAACTTGAGATGATGAATCTTGAACATGAATTATTGTTATACATATAAATGAGATATTATGGAAAAGAAAGATAGGATTTTTGTAAATAATGAGGATTAGTTGTAAGTGATTAGTCAAATGAGTAGAGATTAGAGAGTTTAATGAAATAATATTGGCAGTGAATGTTTAAGTTCAGGACATTCCACGTTTGTACAATGCAAATTTCAAGTCTTCCATAGGGGTAAAATTCGTGTTCTGACTTTAGGGGAAAATCTGTATTAATCTAGGCTAAATTAGACAAAGTTATTCGAAGTTGTAGATTATCTTCTAGCTTTCCAACGATATAAAGTGTGAAATTTTCGGATATTGGAGTTAAGAGATATGATCATTATAAGTTGGTGATGTAAGGAAATCCCTGTAGGAATCCCTTCGTCTAATTCAGTTTATATTGACTTCGTCTAATTTAGCTTAGGCTGAATCCCTTCATCTTAATCCCTTTGTTTGAGTACATTCTTCAATTTCATCGTCTTGCTTAGATGCGTCTACTCCATCTATTCCTTTTATCTAACCCATTCGTTTGTTCCCTTTATCTGACCCATCCGTCTGTTCCCCTTATCTGACCCATCCGTCTATTCCCTTTATCTGAACCATCTGTCTGCTCCCTGTATCTGACCCATCCGTCTATTCCCTTTATCTGAACCATCTGTCTTCTCCCTTTATCTGACCCATTTGTCTGTTCCCTTTATCTGACCCATTTGTCTGTTCCCTTTATCTAAGACTTAGTCATTTTGTCTGATTCTTCTCAGACTTAATCATTTCTTCTGATTCATCTCAGACTTAATCATTTCATCTTATCTCAGAGACTTAGTCATTTTTTCTTATTCATCTTAGAATTATTCACTTCATATGATCTCAGAGACTTAGTCATTTTGTCTGATTCATCTTATACTTAATCACTTCGTCTGATCTTAGAGACTTAGTCATTTTGTCTGATTCATCTCAGACTTAATCATTTCATCTGATTCATCTACATTTTTGGAAATTCGAGATTTTGACCCTCTAGATGGGAAATTCTCTCTTTAAGGTTTGTATATTGTAGGTCTCGAAGTCCTCTTTGAAACCGTTTTAAAATGAACTTAATCCGACATCTCTAGTGAAAGTTATGCCAATTGTCCCAAGATAGGTACAATATGATTGCGGACATAATCATGTTTGATTCTTTTGGCCATAACTTTGTCATCCGACCTCCAAATGACCTGATTTTTAAAGCATTGGATTCCTAACACATTTCTATATATCTCCATATAAATTGATATCCTTTGGTGTTGATTTGAAAAATATGGATGGAAAGAAAGTAAGGATATCGGTTGGAAGATTATGAATAGGATAATATGCTCACATTTTATGACTCCAAATGTTGGGCTCTAGAATCGGGGTCCAACATGTTTGGTATCAGAGTGCCTAGGTTTAGTATCTTACATGGGAATTTTTGGAAATATTTATCAAGCTACATGCACTCTTGACTTACATATCTTAGCATGCGGTAGCAACTGGTCCTTAGTCTGAGTCACATGTGTATGAGTTACACGCATGAGTAATTTATTAATAGTCCGAGCTAATAGCATTAGTGACAAGAATGATGTCTTTTCAAAATTTGAAAAAATTGAAAGTTGTGGGGAATTAAAATGGGAAATAGTACATGGTTAAATATGACAGATAATGAGTCGACACATTTGTATTGTTGGAATTGAATATGACACCAATATTGTACTATGGTGTGTATCCCCAAATGTGACAAAGATGTGAATGTATTATCATGGATTGTTTAAGGAAAATAAGGAGATAAGTAGAAATGATGAGATTAGAGTGTACAAGTAGAATGTAATGAAAACAGAAATTGTTGCGATCTTAAGAAGATGAAATTGGAACCGAAATGGTTGTTTGATCTATATGACAAGAGTTATGGTCTACCGTAAGAACATATTAGTGGAATTGAGATCAGAATTTCATGATGATTATACATCTATAAGTTTGAATTGATTGTGAATATACGTATATAAGATGTAATAAACGATAATAGGAAGATGAGATGAATGATAATGACATATGTAGAAGTTCAAAAGGTTAAGTTGAATTGTTATTGTGAGTAAATATCTAATAATGGGATCACCATAACAAGTGAGAATATTTAGCACATATGTATTATGTGTGTGGAGATAATATATGAAGCAATCTATGACTTATTGGATATTTGTTAGTCATAGTTCCCATAGTTTAAAGTTTAAGAGGAACTAGAGTAACACATGAAGGTGCTATAATGATCAATCGGGGATAGATTGAGATTCTTGATGATGTTACAATAAGTGATGAATTCGAGGAAAAAGAAGGAGGGCACAATCATAGCATAGTCCCCATGATTGAGGACAGGTGAAGAAGAAGAAGTGTTGTCATAATTAAATGAGATTAAGGTATCATTAGCATAAGATATTAATTGGTGAATTGTCATAAATACATCTCTAGATAAGATGCAATGATCTTGATGGTATATACCAAGATATAAGAATAAATGAATTTATTTAACACTTCACTGAACCTTATTGCAAAGGATATTCTGATCATATAAGTTAGGGCAAAGATTGATCTCATTGAGATATTATGAATATTACAAATTGGTCTTCTTAAGGTATTAAGAACAGCTGATAATGCGATGATGATAATAGTTAATTGATAAAGATTGCACAAACAACATAGATGATAGTAGCAAGAAATCATCTTTCGAAGAAGAATTTCATAGAATTAGGTTAAGCAGATCAGATAATTTATATTAAGGATGATCAATGAAAGAACAAATAAGAAATGAATATGTTGATTTCAAAGTGAGTGTTAGAGTCTTATTCTTGACAAAGGCACAAGCATAAAATGTAGAATATACTACTGAGAGTGTATGCATTATAGATGATGTAAAGTATCCAACTATGTGAGTGTATTCTTGAATTTGAGGTGACATTACATATAAGAGATACAAATCAGATTTGATGAATGTGTTACCAACACAAAAAATTAAGATTTCAAATAAATTGAAATGTGTGGAGAAATTAGTATGAATGAGCAGACGGTAGAATAAGTTAATGTGAAATTAGAGGAAATCGAATGAATTGAGAAACTCAATAAAAAAGGAAGTCAATTGGAAAATCGAAAATGACATAAGATAATAGTACCTCATTGAGGAATTAGATACTTAAAGAATTACAGGAACCAATTAGGGGCACATGGAGTTTGATAATAATTGCTTGAGTTAACAAATGCCCTGACAGTACTATGGCATTAAAAATTAAAGCGATCCAAGAAAAAATTGATGATACATTAAATGTATTCGGAAAGTTGAGAAGAATAGTTTGAATACTTGAGAAAAAACGTGTAACTAGTATGAGTAATGAAAGTAAACAAAATTTTGAGGAATTATGATACCAATATTAATTATATTTTGTAGATTTGGAGATTTTATAGTATACAATGATGTTGCATAAGAGATTAGGATAAAATCCAATGCATCATGATAAAGTGATTTTATATGCATGGAGACAATTGAAACCTCATGGGTTGATTATTTGATACATGAATTGAAAGTTGCTAAAATAGTGATTGCTTGAAAGTTGGAGACATTATATGTACAGAAACATCTTGGATATATATAAATATACAAATCATTAAGGTTTAAGGTAATTATTGAGTTGAGAGAATTGAATACGAGATTGAGACAATGGATAGAAGTACTGAAAGATTATGATTGTACAAATGAGTATTCCTAGTAAAGTTAGTGTTGTGTCTGATACATTAAGTAGAAACCCCAATAGCAGTGAAGCATGAATTCAGATATTAAGGTTATCAGATCTAGTGTAAAAAGGAACATGGAATGCGGAGTTAAATTTTGGGCAAATCAAAGTACTATTTGTTATGGACTTAAAGATCAGTTTCATATGAAAGGATTAATAAGCCCAAATTGAGGATTTAGAAATTGTGAATCTTACTAAGAATTTGGAAATGAATACAAATTTTGAATTGAAATAGGAAGAATGATACTTTGTGATTGAAATAAGAAATATATGTACCGATAAAGATGATTGAGCAAAGAGATTATTAGATAAGCATAAATAACAACCCATGATATATATCCTAGTAGGAATGTGCCAAAACAACATTTAGCAGCTGAGAATGTAGACTCAAGTAACAAAATGTTTGAATTTGCAGAAGGTCTTAACTGTCGGAGATATGCTTAAAGCTTATATTTTGGTGTTCATAGGAACAAGAAATCAATGTATAGTTTTATTTGACTTTAAGCATCACAATTATTATTATAGTGATAACGTTAAATACCGTGCGACGTTATATGATAAAAAGAGTCGTTTGCCTCTTTATTTGGATGAATAGGGCCAAAGATGGTCGAAGGCCAGAATTGATTAGAAATGTAATTGATAAGTGAAATTGATATGTATTAGGAATTAAGCAATGCAAAAAAATGAATGAATTTGGTGGATCAACACCAAAGGCATGGAATACAGTGAGATAGACATAAGAGTTAAGTGTACTGATACTATAAAGATGTGAACTACGAAGCGAAGGATGAACTATTTCTAAGAGTATCACGTTCCCAAAGTTTGCTTAGATTGAGTGCAAGATGTGCTTAGGACTAAGATTGAATTGTATTGGTCCATATAAAGTTATTAAGAACTGGACCATTGGCTTATGAGTTAGTATTACTAATAAAGAGGTCTCAGATTCATAATGTGTTATATGTGAGTATGCTAAGAAATATCGATTTGATTTGCTATTGGTGTTATCGACACAAGAAGTGGAAAATTGCTAGTAACCTGAGATATATATATATTAAGGAATTAGTTAAGAAAGTGAACGACTATATGAGTGATTGAAAGACCGAGTAAGTCTATTGGCTATGGTTATTTGGAAGAAATTATTTGAGTGATGAAGTTAAATGGAAAACAGAGGAGCATAAGAGGAAGCATACACCTACCTCTTGATCAGTCAGATAAGAATTTTGAGGAAAAAAATTCTTTTAAACGGGGGAGAAATGTTGGCCCCCAAATTTTTTCTTGACGAATAAACATGATTTGAATAAAATTTGAGGGTTTGATAGGTGAATTTTTGGGATTTAATTTATTATGTCTATGTTAGTAGGATTTATTGCATGGGTTAATTGAATTAAGGTAGTAAGATTGTATAAGGGCATGTTTGGTAGTTCACTTAAGTTTGAAAGACATAAGGAATATAAGGAAGGGTAAAATAGACATTGCACACTTATTAAGGGTAGGATTGGAAGATAAAAATGTGGTCTTGCATTTAAGAGAAGGAGAAAATCTCAATTGAGGGAGAAGAATGGAAATAGAAGAGAGAAAGAAGAGAGTGTCACGGAGAAGAGAGAAAAGAAGGAAGTTTGAGTTAGGTTTCAATTTTTCCTAGCCTTCAAGAGAGATTTTGAGGTGGTTCATGAAAAGAAAAAGATAGACAAAGAGAAGAGCTTCCATTAAGGCCAAATATCTTTTTAATTGGTGAAGAATCAAGGTAAGCCCATTTTTAATCTTTTGGATTTTTGGAAGGATTTTAGTTCATGAAGCTTAGGAAATACATGAGTTTAGTATTGAAGAATCGATTTTAGTGAATGTGCTTTGTGGGTTCTCAAATTGGAAACCCTATTGAATCGGGATTTTTTCCATTAATGAAGGAAATCAAGAGAAGTAAGAGGAATAAGAGGAGAGGCACATTTAAGCAAGTTCTTAAGCAAGGAATTCAAGGTGGGTTACATTTTTATAATTGAGTAATAAGTCATTAACATTTCTTTAAATCAAGAAAGTTAAATGTTTTCAATTGTTTTATAAATGTTCATTTATTACTCTTTGAATGATTTGAGAAAGTTCTATGTGTTTGGTATATGAATATTGTGTTGATGATTTATGAAAATGATTTTTGAAAAGATACTATGTTTATGAAATCATTTTTCGAAAATGTGCCATTTTGGGCAACAAGTTTACAAGTTATGAAATACATGTTATTTGGGTTTGTGGTGGTCCCTTAAGTTATGTCAAGTGCACTTTGACCAAAGGTTTCTCCCGCTTATCTACTAGTGGCATGGAGCTCCTTCATAGACTCCCATAAGTTAACGACTACGCAAGACCATTAAGTGGGAGTGCGATAGCATATTCTACTCACGGCTACACAGGACCATTATGTGGAAATGTGTAGTACGTTTTATTTTGGATTCACCTAAACCATTTTGATGTCCATATGTGTTGACAAGTTTATTGAATGCATGATTTGGGTTGCTTATAAAGTGTTTGATTAATTGAGAATTTGGAAATTTGTGTTTTATGATGCATTGTGAATTTTTTAAATGGTTTTGCTTGTTACCAGTTATAAAATTGTTACCCACGAGCTTTTAAGCTCACCCTCACTCTCCTTCCCCTATTCAAGTGATGAGCAAGAGATTGAGTGAAAGAGAGTCAAGGCATCACTCCGGATTTGCATGTTTTGTTTTGGAATAATTTATGTAAAACAAGCTTGTGGTAGCATGTTTAGCAAATATAGGTCAAGTATGTTATGTATTTTGGAAAATATTGTATTGTGGCTCAGAAAGTCCATTGAAGTTTTGTAAAATGTTTATCTTTTGAGGATAATGAAATACGATTATGTTTTTGGCTCATGACTCTCAAAGTTTGTACATTGCATTTTCAAGACTTCATAGGGGTATGAATTGTGTATGGATGACGTTAAGTTGAAATTTGATTACTTGCAAAAGATATCAACTTGAGATGATGAATTTTGAGCAAAATTATTGATATATATTTATATTAGCGAGATGTTATGGAAAAGAAAGATAGGATTTTTGTGAAAGATGGGAATTAGTTATAAATGATGAGTCAAATAAGTAGAGATTAGGGAGTTTAATGAAGTAAAGTTGGTAGTTGAATGGTTATGCTCAGGACATTTCACGTTTGTACAGTGGAAATTTCAAGTCTTCCATAGGGGTAAAATTCGTGTTTTGACTTCAGGGGAAAGTCTATATTAATCTAGACTAAATTAGACAAAGTTGTCTCTTGGAAGTTGTGATTATCTTTCTAGCTTTCCATTGATATAAAGTATGAAAATTTTGGACATCAGAATTAAGGGATATGATCTTATAAGTGGGGTCAGAATGGATGTAAAAACTACTGGAGATGCTTTGAAAAGTGTAGTTAGTGTTTTAGAATGTTTGGGGATGTGGGGAAGACCCTGTAGAAGTCCCTTCGTCTGATTCAGTTTAGGCTAAATCCCTTCATCCATCTAATTCAGCTTAGGCTGAACCTCTTCGTCTGATCCATCTACACTTTTTAAATTTTGAGATTTTGATCCTCCAGATTGAAAAATCTCTCTTTAAGATCTTCACAAAAGTTGTAGGTCTCGAAGTTTTCTTTGAAACTATCCTAAAATGACCACAATCTGACATCTTTAGTGAAAGTTAAGCTTTTTGTACCAAGATAGGTACAATATAATTGAGGACATAATCATGTTTCATTCCTTTGGCCATAACTTCATCATCCGACCTCCAAATGAAGTAATTTTTAAACCAATAGATTCCTAACACATTTTTCTACATCATGGTGATTGACTGGTGGGGGTACACCACCCTTGTGGGATATAGGTCTAGATGTCACTTAGGATGTTAGGCGTGTGTCTCGCGAGGGTGGGGTGTCCAATAAGTTCGCAATCATACAGAAGCACGATCGCGACTTAGAATCTTCTTCAGTTATGTCGTGATTGTGCTGAAGCACGATTACGACTCACGACTTGCTTCCTACATCGAACAACTTCCTTATTTTCTTCCATTTATTTCTAGATTTTCCATTTCTTAAACTTTCCAACTAATACATCAATGCATGAATCATCGTTTCTATGTCCAGTACAACTCAAAACAAGTCATATACAAGCTAAACAAAACCTCACATAAGCTTTCTCTCACTACTGTGTTCATCCTTTCTCTATCTACTGTGTTTTTATCTTTTCAGTAGTTCACAACTTCACAATACTTAATAAACTCCGATTTCATTCTAGATATACTTAACAAATTTAGTTCCTCATCTAAGTCATTTAGTGTATTTATTCATCGAAACTATACTGCTTAAACTTCACATTCATGTACATATGTATTAACATTGTAAAACATAATCAGAGTTACTTAAGTGATTCGTTGCCAACGAAGAGAGTAAATCACCACTACTTGATGTTCGATGTTTCGTAAACTCGAAGTACGTTTGAGAATAATACTACTCTGAATGAAGAACAACGAAAGAGAGAGCAGCAAGAAGACAATGTCTAAAACACGTATATACGTGTTCTCTTCCATGAATTACACTTATCACTGTTTCATGTTGCCATGTGTCACACATATACATAGGCTATTTTTCATCAATTTAATCAGTCCATGTTTCACACAACCCAAAAATTTAGAAATAATATTACTAGTCTCCAATTAAATCTTTAACGTAAATAATTCAAAATTCATATTTTAATTGCTTTAATCAGTCAATTATACCAAAAAATGTAAATGAATGCACGAATAATTATTTTAATATGACAATAATAAATATTCATATGTGTGTGAATATACAATGATGCATGAGCATACAGTGAACTTCTAATTTACTATGCTCCGTTCACAATTCTGGGGTCTAGCCCTGAACATGGAATGTTACAGTTTCCTTAAGATATCTTACAAATAGTCATTTATTATATTTTGCTTCAAGCTTGTTTGATTGAATCTGCTTCACGTAAGCCATACAGCCCCAAACTTTCATATGAGAAAGATAGGATTTTTTGTTACTCCATATCTCATATGAAGTAACATCAACTGCTTTTGAAGGGACTCTGTTTATCACATAAACAGTAGTCTTGAGTGCATGACCACAAAAGGATTTGATAGATCTACTAAGCCCATCATTGACCTTACCATATGCAACAAGGTTCAGTTTCCTGATTTTTCCACGACCGAGTTCGACCGCATATTTCCACGGT
>JAOQMP010076423.1:0-19388 GCA_027563575.1 Erythroxylum pedicellare | reverse complement strand
GAAACTTGTTGCCCAAATGGCATATTTTCGAAACATAACTTCATAAACTTGAAATCCTTTCGAAATCATTTCCATTTTGGTTTCATAGTTCATCCACAAACTTCATACACATATATAACACTTTCTCAAAGCATTTAAAGAACAATGAATGCACGTTTTAAAAGTAGTTGAAAACATTTATTTCTTTTTTCTTGAAAGAAATATTAATGGCTTATTATTCAATTATAAAACCCACCTTAGTTTCCTTGCTTGATAACTTGCTCAAGGATGACTCTCCTCTTGTTCCTCTTGCCTCTCTTGCCTCCCTTCAACATTGGCAAGAATCCCCATTAAAAAATGAATCCAATTGGAAAACCTAAAGAAACCCATGCATGAAATTGGTCCTAGAATACTTATACCTATGCATTTTCTAAGCTTTTTGAACTAAAACCCTTCCAAAATCCAAATCATTACAATGTTCTTACCTTAAACCTTCACCAAATAATGAATTTCTTAGCTCTAATGGAAGCTCTAATCTTCCTCTTCCTTTTTCCCTTTTTGATCACTCTCAAAATCCCTCTTGATGGCTAAGGAAAATGGAAACCTAGATGATCTCCCTTTTTTTTCTCTTCTTTCACTCTTTTTTTGTGCTTCTCTCTCTTCTCCCTTTTCTCATCAACGTATTTGGCTTCTTGTGAAATGCAAAACAACAAAATTTTCTTTTTCTCTCCCTTTTTATACCCTTCAATTCCTTTAGACTTTATAACTTAAGTAACCCTCTAAAAAAGCCCCTTCTATAACTTACCACCTTAAGATTTTAATTCAATTTACCTATGGCATATAATCTTACTCACATTAATATGCTAATTAATTCCAACGCAAATTAATCTAATCATGTTTATTCATTAAGAAAAAAAATTAGGGGCTAATAGTTCTCCCCCTTTTAAAAGAATTTCTTCCTCGAAATTCTTACCTCAATCATTAAAGAGGTGTGGGTACTTCTCCTTTATGGCTTCCAACGATGCCCACGTGGCCTCTTCCACAGAATTGTTTCTCTACAGGACTTGGACTAGCTAAATGGTCTTATTCTTGAGGACCTTCTCCTTAGTGTCCAGGATCTCTACTGAAGTTTCCTCATAGGTCAGATCATCTCTCAACTGAACCTCAGTGGTCTAAATAATATGGCAAGGATCCGATCTATACCTCCTTAATATGGACACATGAAAGATGTCATCTATTTGTGACAATTCTGGTGGCAGCGCCAACTTATAGGCTAGCGGTCCGATCCTCTTTACAATCTCATAAGGCCTTACATATCTCAGACTCAACTTGCCTTTCTTGCCAAACTTCATAATTCCTTTCTAAGGAGATGACTTAAGAAAGACTTTCTCACTGACTTCATACTCCATTTCCTTTTGGTGTCCATCAGTATAACTTTTCATTCTTTCCTGTCCTACATTAAGCTGTTGACCTTATCGACTATCATCTAAAACAACTTTAACCCTATTAGTTTCCTTTCTCCTTCTTCATCCTAACATATTGTAGTTCTACATCTCCTTCCATAAAGTGCTTCATAAGGAGCCATCCAAATGTTCAAATGATATGAATTATTATAAGCAAATTCGATCAATGGCAAGTGTTCATCCCAAGCACCCCTGAAATCTATCACACATACCTTGAGTATTCACTCAAGGGTCTGAATAGTCCCTTCAAATTGACCATCTGTCTGGGGGTGAAAAGGAGTGATAAAATTCAATTTGGTTCCTAGAGGCTCTTGTAAACTTCCTCAGAATCTCGAAGTAAATCGAGGATCACGGTCAGAAACTATAGAATCTAGAAGCCCATACAATCTCACTATCTCATCAATATAATTTTTTGCTTGCACATGCAAAGAATCAGTATGTTTAATATACAAAAAATGGGTTGACTTTATCAACCAATCAACAATAACCCATATGGCATCATGCTTCCTACTCATCTTGGGCAAACCCATCAGAAAATCTATGTTACTCTTTTCCACTTCCATTCAGGAATAGACAATGGCTGTAACTTACCTGAAGGTGCCTAGTGTTTAGCCTTGACTTGCTGATATACTAAACACTTGCTTGCATATTCTGCTATATCCCTATTCATGCCTTTCTACCAAAAATGCTCTTTCAGATCTCTATATATCCTGGTGCTACTTGGGTGCATGGCATAAGCCGCATTATGTGCCTCATCCAGTATTTCATCCTTTACTTCCTTAACATTCGGAACACAAAGTCTGTTTCCAACAACCATGAGTACATCATCCCTCACTACTACTTTAAATTTCTTACCATTCTGACTTTCGTCTTTGCACTTACTCAATTCTGCATCTTTTGCTTGTAACTCCTTAACTTTTTCCCTAGGTATCGACCTCACTATGAAATTAATAAGAATACAAATTGGGTCACCCTGTTTCAAGCTTATCCTAAGCTTATACATTTCTTCCAATAACGGCACATAAACTGTTCAAATATGAGCTATAGAGGATTTCCTACTCAAGGCATCTGCTACCACATTCGCCTTTCCTGAATGGTACTCAATCAACAAATCATAATCCTTAATTAGCTCTAGACATCTTCTCTGTCTCAAATTCAACTCTTTCTAACTCAAAAAATATTTAAGACTTTTATGATTTCTAAAAATCTTCGTCTGAACCCCATACAAATAATGTCTCCAAATCTTCAGAGAAAAAATTATTGCTGCAAATTCTAGATCATGGGTCGAGTAATTCAATTCATAAGGTTTTAGCTATCGTGAGCATAAGCTATAACCTTATCCTTTTGCATCAATACATAACCTAAACCCTTTTTTAAAGCATCACTATAAATTGCATAACCTTCATCTCCCATAGGCAAGGTTAGAATTAGAGCACTTGTCAATCTGTGCTTAAGTTCCTCAAAGCTCTTCTATTATTCAACACTCCAAATAAACTTCTGATCCTTCCTCAATAACTTAGTCATCAGAGTAGCTATCATAGAAAATCCTTCAATGAATCTCCTATAATAACCTGTCAAACCTAGAAAACTCCTCACTTCTGTCACTATCTTCAGTGCATGCCAATTTACCACTACTTCAATTTTCTTTGGATCAACATGCACCCCATCTTTCGATATCAAATGTACAACAAAAATTAATTCGTGAAGTCAAAATTAACATTTACTGAACTTAACATAAAGTTCCTTCTCCCTTAGTGTTTGCAAAACTATCCGGAGGAGCTCCTCATGCTCCTCATCACTTTTGGAATAAACCAGAATGTCATTGATAAACACTATGAGAAACTGATCCAGATACTCTTTGAAGACCCTATTTATAAGATTTATAAATGTAGCCAGAGCATTGGTCAGTCCGCATGGCATTGACTCTGAGCTGATGATAGCTCGACCTGAGATTAATCTTAGAAAAGACCCTCGCTCCTTGTAGTTGGTCAAATAGATCATCCATTCGTGGCAGAGTGTACTTGTTCTTAACAGTCACCTTATTGAGTTCCCGCTAATTAATGCACATGCACCATATCCCATCCTTCTTCTTAATAAACAGAATTGGCGCTCCCTATGGTGACAAACTCGATCTTATATACCCCTTCTTAAACAATTCCTCCAACTATTCCTTGAGCTTCTTCAGTTCAGCTAGGGCCATTCTATACGGTGGTATAGAAATGGGTGCCATTTAGGGAATCAAGTCGTTGGCAAACTCGATTTTCCTCACCGGTAGCAAGCCAGGTAAGTCCTTTGGGAACACATCTAGGAACTCCTTCGCAATTAAAAAATATTCTAACTTCCCTTCATTCACATCAGTGTCTCCAACATATGCCAAGAAGGTTTCACATCCCTTTCCCATCATCCTGTTACCTAGCAAAGTCAAAATGAATCTTGGTGATGGTGTTCTCTTTCCCCCTCTGAAAATCATCTTCTCATCATTGCCTAGATCAAATTCCACCTTCTTAAGGCTGTAATCTAACTTCGCATGATACTTCTCCATAATATCCATTCCAAGTATGACATCTAAGCCTTTTAGGTCTAGAGGTAGTAAGCCCACTACCAGTCTAGCACCATCGATGAAAAGCTCACATTCTCTATACACTTGACTTATTATCACATTCCTTCTTAGAGCAGTACTAATAATCAGCGGACTATCATGCAAAATCATGCTTGTAGAAATAATTGATTGTGTAGAGAATCAATCAAGACATATATTTCGAAATTAAATAACTAAGCCATACTGATAAACACTTTGGGTATAGCTGCAGCTTCCTCTCTGGTCATGGCAAACATCCTTGCATGAGCTTGAGCCTGAGCCTGACCCCTTGGCCTTCTTGGAGGAACAACCTTCCTTGGAGCCCCAGAATTGCCCACGTTAGTGACTGACCTATTTCCCCCTGTTTTTATTCTCCTTGGGGCTTGCAACTATGACCCCTATCGCCTTGCTACTTGGGGACAGTCCTTAATCATATGTCCCTTCTCTCCACATCGGAAGCATGCTCCAAGTAACTTGAAGCACTCTCCTTTGTGAAGCTTTCCATAATGCTTACATTAGGGGTTGATGTTCTTGCTCCTCTTTACCCTATTATTACCCCCTGTGGTTGAGACTTACATTGAAGTTGCCCTTGGTTTCTTATTATTAGTCGAGGAATAACTCCCCACCTTATTCTGTGTGTGGAAACTCTTCATAACCCTCCCAAGCATTGAAGCACTCACCCCTTTCTTAGAAAACTGCTCCCTATTCTTCCTCTTTCTGCTCACTTCATTCTTTATGCTCTCTAGTTTTTCAGCCTGGAGTGCAGCATCTATTAGTTGCTACTAGTCATAGAAATTGTGGATCAAGACTTTCTCCATGATCTACAAATGGATCCCTCCCTCAAACATGTGGCACTTATCCTCCTCATTGGCATCAATATTGTCCACATACCATGATAGTTGGGTGAACTTTAGCTCATACTCACTGACACTCATGTCCCTCTATGTGAGATTCAGGAACTCCCTAGCTTTCTCTTGTATGTAAACTCTAGAGAGGTACTTATTCCTGAACACTTCTACAAAGTCTCTACATGACAACACCGTAGGCATAATCTGACAGTGGGATACTGATTCCCACAAGTGGAATGCATCGCCCTATAATAAGTTGAATGCATAGTCCAGTTTCTCTTCATTAGAGCACTTCACTTGAATCAGGACTCTCTCTGTCCTCTTCAACCATACTTTAGCCTCTTTGGGATTTATAGTCACATTGAAATCTACAGCTCCATACTTACGAAGCCTATCATACTATCTAGTCCTCTCCATCGGAGCTTACATTGGGACTTGAGACCCTTGTCCTGTGGCGTATGAGAAAGCCTGAGTAAAGGCCTAAAAGAACTATGGATCCATGGGGTTTGCTTGAGGCATCGGTGAAGGTGGTGGAGACATTTCCTATTGCCTACTAGATGCTTCATAATCCAGAGCAGAATGTGTCCCCACATCTTGTGGGATAAAGGATTCATTCGGCTCCCTTGGTGAGATCCAGATCGAGTTAGAGCTCCTCGAGTTTATCTTTGAGGTGGCATAATCACTCCTTGAATTTAAAACCATTGAAAATCTTTAGTTCATGCAAAATATTTTCAGATCATGTACGATAATTCAAAGCACTGCAAGTTGTTCATTTAAAAATACTACATGCTCATTCCGTGTCCTAATCTACCCATTTCATGCCTAGGATACTCCTAAACATAGTCGTACACCTGGACCAAAACCTAGTCCCTTTTATACCACAATTGTTGGACCCTACTTCTAGAGCCCAACATCAGAGTCATGAGAACGAGAACCAAAAACTCTATAGTTTTTAGTGTCTAATAACTCAGAGTTATAAAACATGAACGGGCTTCCTTGGGGGGTTATTTCAACGAATCGTCATTAGCCATCATCCCATAAGGTTGATGTGACCACATCAGTTCAAACCAAAATCACAATTTGATTTCTTAAAAACAATTGTAACTCTCAGCCTGTTGTTTATTTTGAAACAAGAAACACCTTATTCAGAGCTCTTAAGCTTAAGATATGCTTACAAATCCAAAATGTGTTCATACCCGATTATGCTCTTCTAACCAATCCATCATATTCTTTCCATCAATATATTTCAAAACTACATAAAAAGTTACCAATTCTTAATTATTGGTAGAAAAATTATTAGGTATCTATTACTTCAAGAATCACCTCTTTTGGAGGTCGGGTTATGAAGTTATGATAAAAAGAATCAACCATGTGCATGTCCTCCATCACATTGTACCTATCTTGGAACAATTTGTATAACTTTCACTATATATATCAGAATAAGGTTTTCTTTGAATTTTATTGAATAGAACTTCTAGATCTACAACTCTTATGAAGACCTTGAAGGCAAATTTTATCATTTAGAGGGTCAAAAATGTGACCAGATGATAGGATTAGGTGAACAGTGTACTAGATGGTATGATGTCATCACTATACGATATGACGTCATTAGATGAAGCACCCTCGCCATACGAATCTTCTTTATAAGACGAGATGTCATCGCTAGATGACACATAATCACCAGACAAAGTGTATTCATAAGATGATACGTCCTCACCAGATGAAGCGTCTTCAGAAGATGAAGCATCCTCGCAAGATGACATATCATCACTAGATGAAGTGTCTTCATAAGAAAATACATCCTCACCAGACGAAGTGTCTTCATAAGACGAAGTGTCCTCGCAAGATGACATGTCATCACCAAATGAAGCATCTCCATAAGATGATACGTCCTCACCAGACGAAGCATCTTGATAAGACGAAGCGTCCTTACAAGATAACACGTCATCACTAGATGAAGCATCTTTATAAGACGATACGTTGTCACTAGATGAAACGTCATTATAAGATGAAACGTCCTCGCATGACGACACATCATCACCAGATGAAGCATCTTCATAAGACCATACGTCCTCACCAGACGAAGCATTTTTATAAGATGAAGCATCCTAACAAGATGACATGTCATCACTAGATGATATGTTTTCGTAAGATGATACGTCTTTACTAGATGAAGGCCCCTATGACGTCATTAGATGATATGACATCATCAGATGATACAAACTATACTCCTGAGTATCTCCCTTTATAAGGATCATAACTTCTTACTCCCATATCCAAAAACTTCATACTTTATAGTGTTGTAAAGCTAGAAAAGCAAGTTCGTGAATTTAACTTGTCAAATTCATCCTAGATCAATCTAGATTTTGCCTTAAATTCAGAACAGGAATTTTCGCTTATGGAAGACTTGGAATTTTACACTATGCGAACTTGGAATGTTCTGAGCATAAACCTTCAGCTACCGAAATGATTTTATTAAACTCTCAAGTCTCAACTCATTTGTGTCATCACCTTTAACTACATCTAATTAGTTATAATTCCTATCTTCCTTTCCATAGTATCTCGCTTATATATATATATATCAATGATTTATGTTCCAAAATCCTCAACTCAAGCTGCTTGCTTCTTCACATATATCTAATTTCGACTGACATCATCTATGCACCATTCACACTTCATTAATATCAAAAGAATAAAGTCTTTACAATGCTTTAATGGGCATTTTGAGCCACCTTACATCATAATCCAATAATATCGACTTTACAGAATCAATAGTTTCTCAAAATGCTACTAAAGCCTTGTTTTATATGATCTAAATTCAAAAGAACAAAAATAAGCAAATTAGAGTGATGCCTTGACTCTCGACTTGATCACTTCATATCTTGTTCGTCGCCTATAGATGGGGAGGAAATGGGGATGAGCTTAAAACTCGTGGGAAATAGTTTTATAATTGGTAACAAGCAAAAACTCTTGAAAACACTCATGATCATAACCATTTTCATGAAAATCCATAGAACATAAATTTATCAACTTGCATAATTCAAACAATCATCAAACTTGATAGAACATTTAAACATATAAACACATCATAATGGTTTGGGTGGAACTAAAACAGAACGTACTGTACAATTCCCATAAGGGTCTTGTGTAACTATAAACTTAGGGGAGTCCATGAAAGAGCTTCATGCCACTAGCGGGCAGGCGGGAGAAGAACTTTGGTCAAAGTGCATTTGACATAATTAGGAGACCACCACAAACCCACATAATCATTCATTTCATATCTTGGAAACTTGTTGCCCAAATGGCACATTTTCGAAACATAACTTCATAAACTTGATATCCTTCCAAAATCATTTCCATTTTTGTTTCATAGTTTATCCACAAACTTCATACACACACATATAACACTTTCTCAAAACATTTAAAGAACAATGAATGCACATTTTAAAAGTAGTTGAAAACATTTATTTCTCTTTTTTTGAAAGAAAAATTAATGGCTTATTGTTCAATTATAAAAATGTAACCCACCTTAGTTTCCTTACTTGAAAACTTGCTCAAGGATGACTCTCCTCTTACCTCTCTTGCCTCCCTTCAACATTATCAAGAATCCCCATTCAAAAATGACTCCAATTGGAAAACCCAAAGAAACCCATGCGCAAAATTGATCCTAGAATACTTATACCCTTGCATTTTCTAAGCTTTGTGAACTGAAACCCTTCCAAAATCCAAAGCACTAAAATGTTCTTACCTTAAATTTCACCAAATAATGAATTTCTTAGATCTAATGGAAGCTTTAATCTTCCTCTTCCTTTTTCCCTTCTTGGTCACTCTCAAAATCCCTCTTGATGGTTAAGAAAAATTGAAACCTAGATGATCTCCCTTCTTTTCTCTTCTTTCTCTCTCTTTTTTTCGTGCTTCTCTCTCTTCTCTCTTTTCTTATCCACGCATCTGGCTTCTTCTAAAATGCAATATGAAAAATTTTTCTTTTTCTCTCCCCTTTTATACCTTTCAATGCCTTAAGACTTTATAACTTAAGTAACCTTCCAAACAAGCCCCTCATGTAACTTACCACCTTAAGACTTTAATTCAATTTACCTATGTCATATAATCTTCCTCACATTAATATGCTAATTAATTCCAACCCAAATTAATCTATCAAGACACCAAAATTCATCTAATTATGCTTACTCATCAAGAAAAAAATTTAGGGGCTAACATGCAGGTCGGGTATCACGATTGCACAGACGCACGATCGTGACCTTCAACGTTGAGTTTGCTTCAGAACATCCTTTGATATTTTCTACAACTTCTTCATTCGATATCCAAATGACTTTATTCTTGAACTAAAAGACTCCTAATACATTGATCTTCATCTCCACCTAAAATGGTACCCATCTAAAATGGATTGATTATTGAATTTAAGATGAAATATTGATTGTGTTGAGGTATGATAACTGGAATGATTTTACTGAGCATACTTCGGTATTTTGATTATGTTTTGATATATAGTTTTTCAAATGGAATGATTCTTAATTCAGATTGAGCTAGAGGCATAAAGATACAAAGTGTCTGAAGAGAGTAAATTCTACCTCCATCTCTAGGAATTACATAATCTAACTTGAAGTTGAATATAGAGTACAGTTATGTTTTAAGAACATCCCAAAGTAAAATGAGTATAGTTTTAGTAATATTGAATCAAATTGAATGATCTTGGTGTCATTAGAAAATTAAAACATTTTAGAACAATTGTCTAGAAGGAAGTGTTGCCTAATTTTTTCAATTACCTTATCATAATGATCATGCAAATTTGACCTGAAAGTATGTTGTAAGAAAAATCTGAAATGATCAATTGGTTTATGAAATTAGTTTCACATTGTTTAATCGTGATCCAAACCCTAAGTACAAATTTTATTTATCAGGGGTTTGATATCTGGATGATATGGTAATAAGAAATCGATAAGATACCCGAGATTGTCATTGGATCATGCATTGTGCATTTTTTATATACATAGATGTGCATAAAGGGCTTGCTTATATATTTGTGCAAAAGTGTAATATTTGTAAATGTGTTTTGTATGATATAGAGGAGCACATTGGATGTCAATCAGACATTGCCAGAACATCTAGGCAATAGCATATCAGAGCATATTGTGAGTCAACCTAGATGATTTTTCCTAGGTTTTATTGAATTTGTTTGACTTCAAATTATTAACTATTTGCGATTTATTTATGAATTCTGGACTTAAAATCCAAGGAGTTAATATCTGGGAATGTATTGAAAGTGTTCTAATTGCTGTGAAATTCTGAATGATTTTTGTATTCTCAATGAAAGTTGAATGTCAAACTTAGGTTCGATGACTATAAGATTTGGACTGTGCATTATATGTGACTGTTGTACATGGCATATTCTGTATTTGATGCATTTTATAAAATACATGCCTAGATAAAGGCGTGATGACCGGAGTAGCAAGTATGAAAGCACTTGCATGTAAAGCTTTGTTTCATGATTTCTAATTCTACATGTAGAGCTATGCTCCATGATTCTATTCTAACTGAGCCCAATAGGCCAATATTTGTATACGTATCTGATAAGCACTCGGTCATAACATTAATAACGAATCTAGAGTCTAATGTGTATTTGGATTTGTAAATATTTGTTTTGATTCACAACGATTACATGATATGCCATATTAATGTGAGTATTTGGAATATACATGTTCTGAATGAATATTTTTGAAATACATGATTTGTGTATATGACCTGGGTAAAATCATCAATGATGGTTCACTCATTGAGTTCGTAAAACTCATAAAATATTACAAGATGGCTTTTTAGGTACGAGACTAGAGACCTAGTTTCTTAATCTAAATTAGAGGAACATTCTGGATTAGTTATGTCTCAGAGCTCTATCAGTTGACATAAGAAGAGTTGTAATTTGTAATTTGTAGTTTTTTTTAGAACTTGTATAAAGCTTGTAAAATACAATGTAAACTTTCATGAATGAATGCAATGAAAGGTTTTAAATTTTCATGAATTTTTATTATGTTAGTTGATGCCATGTGTAAGTTGGGTTTATTTTTGCTTTAACATACCTTTATCATAGGATATGTACTTGAATTTTCTTAGATGTTTGGGTATATACTTTATAGTAGTGGGATGTTATATGTGCGAAGTCCCTTGAGTAACATTGAAGCAATCCCAAGGAAGCAACTCAAGGCAACCACACTTAGAAGTGGGAAAGAGCTCAAGAAACTACCAGATAAAAAAGCTTAAACCCACACAATGAAGGATCAAGAAACGAATAAAAAGGATGAAGAAAGGAGTGAGTACCCTACTTACTTTGCCCCTCCTCCATATCCACTTAATATTCCATTCCCCTAATGATTACAAAAGAACAAACTAGATGCAAAATTTGCAAAGCTCATCGAGAAATTGAAGACTTTGCAAATTAAATTTTCTTTTGTGAAGGCATTGGAACATATGCCTATGTATGCTAAGTTCTTGAAAGACATATTGTCAAAGAAGCAGACTTAGGAAACTGATTAAATGGGAGTATTAACTAGAATTTGTAGCTTCATCATCACTAGTCACATGCCTTCCAAGCTGAAAAATCCAGGGAGCTTTACCATACCCTATGTGGTTGGTGAATACGAGTTTATAAAGTTTTTATACGATTTAGGCATGAGTATAAATCTTATACCTTTGTCAATATTTGGAAACTGGGGCTAGGTGAGGTGAAGCCAACTTTGATGTTTACTTAGTTGGCAGATCAATCAATTAAGAAATCGTTTAAGGTGGGGAGATGTTTTAAAGTAGGTGGATAATTTCACTATCCCTATAGACTTCGTAGTCCTAAATTTTGAAAAGGATAAAAATTGCCCATTAATTCTTGGATGGCCTTTCATGAACACTGGGAGAGCATTAATAGACATTCATGAAGGCAAATTAACACTTCAAATTGGAGATGATCATGTGGAGATTAAAATGAACAAAGTCTTGCAAATCTGAAAGAAAGGAGCTCCTACATGAAGATTCATATTATGGATGAATGTATTAAAGAGCACAAGGAGAGTTTCTTTCAAGGGATGACATCTAAAGAAGCTCAAACAGATGATAAAGCTGAGAAGGAAAATGAAGCAAAGTATAAGGAAGAAGCTCAGATGGAGGAGTCAGGTGCTTAAAACACCGAGATATATTAGTAAGAATAGAAGAACACATACCACCCTTTAGAGAGATCACCAACTATAGAGCTCAAGCCTTTATCCGCACATTTTAGATATACCTTTCTAGGTGAGGGCTAAACTTTACCCATTATCATTTCCAGTCAACTGGATGGGGGAACAAGAGAGTAAGGTGGTAAAGATTATTAGAAAGTGGATGAAGTCTATAGGATGGCAAATATCTGATATATAAGGGATAAGCCTTGATATATGTTTAAATTTGGATTCATGTGAGATGATACACTTAGTGATTAATGTCTTATAAATGCTTAAGATACTCACTTTAACTCATATGTTATTTTAGGAATAATTTGGAAGAAAAGAAATTAAAGTGAGTCAAAAGCGCTACATTTGGGTCATGTTCTGAAGAATCACAATCCTTTGTCGTCATGGAGAAAGAAGAAAAATAAAAAAATGAAATATAAAGAAGCATGCAATAGAAGCATAAAATGACAACAGAAGAAGGAAACAAGGGAATAAAACGTAAAAGAACAGGAGCAGCAATGCATCATAGGCATTATATGCTATCTTGTACGATATGCGCTGTGTTGTATGTTAAACGTATTCAATGCCTGACACAATGTAGACGTTGTGCGATATGTGCTACGTTGTGTGTTAAACGTAGGCAACTCCTGTGCACAACACAATCGTTTTGCATTAAAAGCACAACACGTCTGCATTCCAAGCACAGGTGTGTGTTTTAATCAAAACATAGGGTTTTAAGTGAACAGTGGGGGTAGACCAAAACCTGCCATCTTAGTTCGTCACATCATAAAATAGTGAAGAGGCTACAGTGGAGGTGATGCAGCAGAAGAGAGTGCAAGATAGGGAGTAAATAAAACCTATATTTGTTTGTCAAATCGATGTATAGGAGACCAGTAGCGTGAAAGATAATTACAATACAAAGTCTAATGATTTTTAATCGTTCTTTTCACCGTAGAACTATATAGAGAAGATGAATCATGCTTGAAAGCATGAAAATGAAGATGGAAGGCTAGTTTTTTTATGCTAGTTCAACGGGAATATTGATTCCAATTCACGGTTAAGCTATTTTTACTATTTTAAGGTTATAAATCCTTTTTTGGTTTATTGTGTTGTTGGTATTGAATTGATTGGTTTTGGGATGAATGATTTTATTATGTTATTTTGATTGTTTTATTTCGAACCTATTGCTAAAACATTGAGCGTAATCTATAATCGTTACTTTTGATGTTTGTGAGTAGCATCTAATGGTCGTTAATCGTTAGGAACAACATAACTTAGGTTAGATAACCCAAACGTGTTAGGTTACTGCCTTTATTGATCGTTTTCCAATTCAAAATGTGGCTAGCAAATTGAATCTAGAGATCATATCCGAGGTTATTTGGTAGATAGATTTAATTAATGATCATATCTTGGTTAAATACAAACTAAGGGAAAACTGAGGTTTGTAGAACATTGTATTAATCTCAGATCAGTAGTCTGAAAAGAGTTGTAAAAATATTAGTATGATGGAAAATGCTTGATCGTGTTTAGCTCGAGATTGACCCTAGAATCGAACCTTACTTATATTTGACACTTTTGTCATTTTCGATTGTTTGTTTTAATTTGTTTTCGAAAGTTTACTTTTACTTTAATTTCTAAATTGCTTAAAATCCAAAAAAACCTATATATCTTACTTGTATCAATTAATTTTGTTACAAAAATTAATCAAACATTCCTTGTAGATTCGATCCCGACTCACCATAACTACAAATTTTAGTGTGCAAAGTCATGTAAATTTTGCAGTGTACTTGACACATGCTTTAAAATTTTGACGTTGTTGCCAGGGACTATGGTAGTTTAATTTTCAAATTTGATTTTAGTTGGTGTTTTGTGAATACTGTTTATAATCATTCTTTTTTTACTTGTTAATTTTTAATTGTCCATTACAGTTGGTGCATGGTAGTGACCAAATCTCCTCGTAGAGGAATTGAGCAACTTAATTCGAAGATCAAGAGAACATTGCAGAGAATATGTAGGGAAGCAAGGTCAACTTTGGTAGACAAATTGGAATCAGAATTCAAAGAAATGATGGCAAATCCAAGAACTCTAAGGGAGTTGGCTGCACTCGATTTAAGTCATAGACCATTATGCATAATGCTTCTAAATTTCGTTGAACATATTACTTTTAAGTTAAAATCTAGATTAATTAATTTCTTTCCTAACTTTCATAGCCTTGTACGTGACAATGCACATAGGCATCTTAAGGAAGTCAATGTGCTGTGTTTGAGCAAGAAGCCTCACGGGGTGACCGACGAGTAGACCATAATAAGGGCCTTTCCGTTCTCACTCAAAGATGCAGCAAAGGATTGGCTATTTGATTTACCGGCTGGAAGCATGAATACTTCATTGGGTATGAAAAGATTATTCTTAGAAAAATATTTTTCAGCCTCAAAGACAGCAAGTATTCGGAAGGAGATATGTGGTATTAAGCATCACAATAAGGAATCTCTTTACGAGTACTGGGAATGATTCAAGAAGTTATGTCCTAGTTGTCCACACCCCAACATTCCAAAGTAACTTCTCATCTATTTTTTTAATGAAGGATTGCTATCAATGGTGAGGAGTTTGGTTGATGCGGCAAGCAGTAGGGTACTTTGTGCGAAGACACCCATTGAATCCAAGATTTTACTTGGGTGGATGGCAGCTAACACCCAAAATCCTCAAAGAACTATATACATATAAGAGGAAACTAAGGGCTAATGAGAAAGTGATGATATGTGACAAAGTGTCGGCAGCATTCAGTAAGAAAATGTCTCCAGAATGCTGGGATCTAGGTATGTTCACCATTCCTTACAAAGTTTGTAATACTGTGATAAATAGAGTTGTTGGCTCAAAAAGAAAAGCAGCAAGGTTTACTAAAACAGTAGATTTAAAAAAAATTGAAATCAAAATGCAGAGACAATAACATAACCAAATCAAGATGTTTCAGCCATACAAGATACGGTATAAGGAAAATAATTTACATAAGAACATGGTGGTAGAAATATAATGACTCCTTGCTACAGCTTTGACTCCTCACTTTTGTATCCTCTCTGAATCTTTGCTATAACTTTGACTCTTTTGTATCCTTTCCTTTGTCAATGCATCCTCCCCTTATTGTTATATCCTTAACCAATCCGATCTACCACTTGTTCTTCTTAGACAACTTGGTTTGGGAAAGGTGAAGAAATATTTTGAGGACATTTTTCTTATAATAAAGAAGTCGAAAATAAGATTTCTCATTCAAGTTTAGGCTATGCATACATGACAGGAGAGAGTGAGTCAAAAATGCAAGAACACTTTTTACACTCCTTGTCAATTTCGGTTACCATAAAAGAAAGAAAACACTCTTTGTCAATTTCGGTTACTATGAAAGAAAGAAGTGATGTGCATCCAATGCATCACTTCATTCTTTAATCAATCATAAAGAATCTAATAAATAAGAATCTTCTCATTTGTTTAAAATGGCTATATGAAAAGACTAATAACCTAAATGAGACCTTCTCATGTTTTGGTTATTGAAGAAAAAAGGAAGAAGGAGTACATCAAATGCACCTCTTCCTTTCTTTAATCAAATGAATGCTAAAAGGTTACATTACATGCCATCATTAAAAGACAACTGTTAAACCATTTAATGATAAGATCATTATTCCATTTAATGATGATAAAACATGATAAAAACTATCTTTAATTGAGCAACCCAATGCTAAATGTGCCGTTGTACATTTAACTATAAAAAATTGAAATATGCCCTCCTTATTTTTTTGATAACTTTGTTCCAATTTAATTAATCTAATTAATGAAATCAAACCAAAGTCAAGCCCAATACTAAATGTTCATTTAGGCTTCTAATTAAAATAAGCCCAATATTCAATCATAGGATCTAAAACCTCTATTTATATTTCTTACTTTGCTTAATAACCTTCCTAGAAGCCAAATGGGGAATCTAATTGGACTTATATAATTCAACCTCTAATAAGCCCAGAATAAATTTAATCTCATTATAATTAATTTCAGCTTATTAACCAAATGTCATTCCACTGAAAACAATTAGTTTAACTCTTGAATTAATAAATATTATTATAACATGTGTTTCAAATAAGATGTCCAATTGCAAACTCTATTATGAACCATATTATAGCTATCTGTACAATAAAGGATAAAATTATCATTTTGCCCTTTTGTTGGTTTTTCCTTCTAGATCTCCTACTTCACTCTATGTGGTGATTAACACACAAGATCTCATCTTGGTATTAAGATTTGAAGGGTAGCTAGTCCATCAAACTAATGGCGCCAGTTTAATCACCAATCTCCGTAAAACATCTAGAAGTGATGATATTACTATAAACTCTTTATTTGAGACAAAGTTCCCTGATACATTTACTCAATTAATAATTCCAATATGCAGACACTAGATTGATACTCTATAAAATTCCACTCCGATCATATCAAAAATTATAATGAAACACGTATGAGTTCACCACTCATCAAGATTGTGATTTGCAATAAAATAATGCTAAGGTGTATATTTTAAGATTAAAGTAACGGCCTACTTTATTCTTTAAAAACATACGTGACTCTAGATTCATTTAATAGTGCCATTATCAATAGTTAACTACTATCATGATATAAAACTCATCATTCCCTTGAAGTAAATTCCTTTACTTGTACGGAGATAAATCGGAAAACTATAGTCTAAACTATAATCAAGTGACTAACTTGATTATTCAACTGTGAATCAATTAATTTAGATTCTAATAATATACATGTTTCCTATACATCGCTATGTATATGTATATTACTTACAAAAGAATCTTGGTACCTTATGACTAGTTATATAATGCTCATACAAATAAAACCAATCTCTTTTGTTTTATTAATAATAAATATTTTCATTACAAAAGTAAATAGAAAAAGATTAGGTTATATGTAAATACACATACTTTCCAGGGCACTATATTTACATAAATCTAACAAATGCGTCATAACTCCTTCTTTCAATGTGCTTATAAATGGGGAAACTTCAAGGAGTTTCAAAAACATCAAAGATATTAAAAAGGTAATCCCTTCTCCGTTTACTTATTCTCTCTTGTTATAAAGGTATTTTGCAAAGGTAGTGGGGAGGACAAAGCAGTTCAAATATCATTCTAATTGTCAGAGGCTGGGCAAAACATGTCTGGTATTTGCTAATGACCTATTGTTACTATCTATAATAGATAAAAAAAAATTGTATCACGTGACATGCAATCAAAATGTTTTCTAGAATGTCTAGACTTAAAATGAACTATTGCAAAATTTCTTTTTACATTTCTAAAAAAGCAATAGATTAGAAAGCAATGACACTTGAAGTTACATGTTTCAACAGACTTGAATTGCCAATTACATATTTGGAGATTCCTATTTCTACATATAAGTCAACTTATAGAGATTACAAAAGTATCAATGATAAGATACAGAAAAGGATACCAGGTTGGAGTATGAAGGCTTTGTCTTTAGCTGGATAAGCACAACCCATTTCCTCTATACTTAATGCAGTGAGTCTAAATTGGGCAACTTATATGTCTCTTCCTAAAGATGTTATCAAGACAATTGATACTATTGATACATGCATATTTAGCTATATTTATAGCCCATATTTGATGTATTTTGGCTTGAAATTTTATCATTTTATTGTATACTTGGTACCTAATTCACTTCATGTGTTTTTATAGGTTATAATTGCCTTTATAGATTAAAAAGAGAAGAATTCGAATGAAAAAGTGACATAAAACAAAGATTTGAAGCAAAGAAAGGATAAATGACCGTGCACGAACCCATGTACTTCTCTCAGGCTGTGCAGAATTGCAAATTCTGAGTATTTTAGCTTATACTTAGCCTAGTTCACATTCATATATCAAATGTTGGCCCCAAAAAAAATTTTCTTGATGAATAAGGACGATTTAAATTAATTTTGAGGTCTTAATAGATTAATTTATTTTGGAGTTAATTATTAAGTTAATGTGAGTAAGATTTTATGACAAAGGTTAATTAAATTAAAGTGTTAAGGTGGTAAGTTTGCATGAGGGGCATTTTTAGAAGATCACTTAAGTTTAAAAAGACATAAGCTTATAAGGAAGGGCAAAATGGGAAGAAGGAATTGTTGTCTTGCACATGAGAAGAGAATAACATGAGTGAAGAGTGAAAGAAGAGAGAAAATACAAAAATAAGGAAGAAAGGGAGAGAGAGTGTTTTGGTTTAAGAGAAGGAAGAGAGTTGAGCTAGGTTTCAATTTTTCTTATCTTTCAAGAGAGATTTTGGGGTTGTGCAAGAAGAGAAAAACAAAGAGGAAGGTTAGAGCTTCTATTAGAGCTAAGAAACTCATTGTTTGGCAAAGATTCAAGGTAAGTTTATGTTTAATCTTTTGGATTTTCGAAGGGTTTTCTTTCAAAGAGCTTCGGACATGTATAGGTTTAAGTATTCTAGGATCAATTTCATACATATGGTTCTTTGGGTTTTCCAATTTGAATTCCTATTAAATGGGGATTTTTTTTTCAATGTTGAAGGGAGGCAAGAGAGGCAAGAGGGGAAAGAAGAGAGGCATCCTTGAGCAAGTTTTCAAGCAAGAAAATTAAGGTGGGTTTCATGTTTATAATCGGATAATGAGCCATTATGTTTTCTTTTCAGACAAGAGAATAAAATGATTTCTCATTACTTTATAACTGTGGCATTTGTTGCTTTTGAATGATTTGAGAAATTGCTATATGCTTGGTATTTTAATTTGATTGATGAATTGTGAAATGATGATGGAAATATGTACGAAATATTCCATGTTCATGAAAAACATGTTTTCAAAGTGTGTCATTTGGGCAACATGTTTACAAGTTATGAAATACATGTTATGAGTGTTTAGTTTGGTCCTTTAAGTATGTCAGTGCACTTTGACTAAAGGCTTCTCCTGCCTGCTCACTAGTAGCATGAAGCTACTTCATGGACTCCTACAACTTCACGACTAAGCAAAATCATTTTATGGGATTGCGATAGTACGTTCTGTTCATGACTACAAAGGACCCTTATGGGAAATGTGTAGTACATTCTGCTTTTGGACCTACCTAAACCATTCTGATGTGTTTATATGTTCATGATATGTTGACAAGATTGATGCATACATGATTTTTATTATTGTGAATTTGGTTGAGAATTTGAGAACTATGCTTTTTATGCGTAAATAATAATTTTGATGCCAAATGAACATTTTGAATGGTTTTGCTTGTTATTCGTTATAAACCTATTACCTATAAGATTTCAAGCTCACCCCCCC
>JAOQMP010076371.1:0-34602 GCA_027563575.1 Erythroxylum pedicellare | reverse complement strand
ATGGTTTCAAAAGGTAGTGATTTTTATATTGATGTATGATTATTATGATGCCATGTGAAGTATTGTAGTGATTTTTTGTAGCCCACCCTTATCTTAGGATATGTATCGGAATGACCTACGGGCGTCCCAGTGTATACCCTGCGGTAAGGGGGCGCTACAGAAGAAGCACCTGAAACTAAGTCGATTGTAAACTCAGCTTCTCAATCTAGAGCTAAACCAGATAATTCTGCAGGAAACACATCCAGAAATTTCCTAACAATAGGAATGTCTTGCGTATTCTAATCAATTCAAGTATTGATGATGTGGGCCAAATAAGCCTCACGTCCCTCTTGCATCAACCTTAAAGCACTCACGAATGAGATCATCCTGGCTGGCACTACTTGACTAATACCTTGAAAAACTTCACTTGACTGATTAGAGATTCTAATATCACCTCCTTTGTATAGCAGTTCATGATAGTCCTATAAGTAGTGAGCCAATCTATGCCTAAGATGATATATATCTCCCTTAACTGTAGTGCAATCAAGTTTGCCTCTAATTCTGCCTAATCAATTTGAATCAGGAACCTCTTACAAACTTCTCCTATTACTGTGGTATTACCTATCGGTGTACTCACTTCTAATCCATGTTTTAACAGTTCTCAATCACAATGTAACCTAGATGCCAGAGGCGGTGTTATAAAAGAATGCCTAGATCTAGGATCTAACAATTCAAAAGCTTCATAAGCAAAAATAAGAAACACACCTGCAATGACATCTGAAGAATCCTGAGCCTCATATCTGGTCATTGCATAAACTCTAGCTTGGGACTGTCATCGATTGCTCTGCACCTCAATCCTGATAGTAGGACTCCTAAAACTCATCTTGCCTCTGCCACAACCTCTCTATCTACCATGACTCATCCAAATGTAAGTAGTGCAAAAAAAACATGTTTTTATTGTTGCATATTTTGAATTTTAAGCACATTTTGATTGGCATTTGTCTGGATATGTAAATGATGGATTTTGACTCACTTATCTTGCTATGATTTCCTTGCGATGAAAACTATGGTCAATCATGGAGTTATTGCAACTATTGGTCATCAAATTGGGGTTCGAAAAGACTTCAATGTATGCATTTAGTTGTGTTTGTCAAATTTCATTTGTAGGGATCTTGTGTCCTTGCATTTCTTTTCCATTTGACACTGAAGCAAACTTTACACCTTTTTTTTTTGTAAAAGATATATTTGAGTTTGCCACTAAGGATGGAACTATTAGGAAATATCCAGCTAGATATCTCTTAGATGTTATTGACTACTAAAAGTTAGCAAATCAAATATATAAGGATATTATGTACAAAATTTTTGCATGGTATCAGAGCTATACCTGAATAGTCCTAAGCCCTAGCCGCTACCTACTGCCTCTAATCCTACCCATCTATGTCAATCATGCCCGACATTGTTGAATCCTCTAACCTATCAATAGTTGTGCATTGGTGTGTGTTTTTCTAAGTACTTGGCATGTGTTTCTTACATAATAGGTTATTATTTTTATGTTTTAGACCTTATTTTGTATGTTTTTGTTTAGTTTAATCTTCATGGTTGTTCTTTTATGATTAATGTTGACATAAGGTAAAAATGGATCATTTTGATGTAGGAGTAGAGGGTGGCCACCTTTGTGATTGAGCTAGAGACTAAGAAAGGAGAAGAGAAGTGGAGGAATTGTAAGACAAGAACCTACCATCGTGGGATTCATGCCAATTCCCACACTCGTGGGATCCCTAACCCGAAGTGACACTCAAGTTTCACTTATTCTTAGGTTATTGTGACTGTATAAGGGCAAAAATACCTGGGGCCGAAAATGGGTCATGAGAACTTACCTCCTTGAGCTAAAAAAAATTAGATCCTAAAGAGAGGTAGAGAATCAAGATTTCCATTCAAAATCGAGCAAAGACCATATCAATTTTAGATTTTAATTATTTGGGAAAGGAAGATTAGGAGTTTGCTTCATCTAGTTCTTATTTCATTTTTTCTCTTCTAGAATATTTATTATAGATTTTCTATTTATTGGGGATGTTAATGACATTATGAGTGGCTGAGATATTTGTAGAAATTACTTTTGAACTACTTATTGAACTCCTACTTTGTTGATTTGAATGAATGGTGTTTTTGATGAATATTGAACTTATATTATAACTTACAACCTTAGCCCTACCTAGTATAGAGGTTGTTTCTGATAGACCCACATGCAATATGTCATGAAGATCTTACAATATGAACATCTTGAATTATATTACCTAAATTACCCCTATATATAATAAATTATTTGTTCTTGTATGGGAGTAATTTATTCAATATTAGTCATGATGGTCATAAGAGCCACTGATGGCTCCCAATCTTTTTCTATTTTTATATATGCCCACCCATAATTTATTGGTAGAAGGACATACAGACACTAGTAATGGATTAGATATGGACATAAAAGAAATTAGCAGACCTTCCTTCACTTCTATATCCAAATCTGCTAGTTATCGTGACAAGGAACTTATAGCCAGTGGATTTATAAGGAAAAATCAGGATGACATTGAGAAGTAAGTGAAGTCTATCTCATTAGTTGATTTATGATTTTTTAGGTAAAATTCAATTCACTTACTAAAAGTTGGTGTTTAGTAGAATTTCATCTGAGTTGTTTACTTTATATCAATAACTGCTTTTATATGGAAATTAAGCCTCTTTTATATGGAATCAGGCTTGATTTTGGAATTTAAATCAAAACTTTGCGGTAATGAAATGCATAAATTTTCTGTGTTCAATTTAGGTGGAATTGGAATCCAAATCTCTTTCTAGCTAATTGGTGTATGTATAATGGAGCTTGTAAGGAATGTACAAACAAGTTGAAGATTCATCAAGTTAATTTGTCTACTTATCCCTAAATGGGAATTTATAATTTCAAATTTCATGTTCCAAATTAGTAGGAGGTTGGGCTAAACCCAGGATTTCATTTAGCTTTAATTTCAATAGGGATGAACCAAGATCTTATTTCTTTTGTTTTTGGAAAATGAATATGGATTTTATATAGATAAAACTATTACATCATTACAGTTAGTTTTAACTAGTCATTATACAGACTAGTAGATTACAAGAGAGAGCTAGATATTAATCAAATTATCTGGACTAAAGATTCCACCACAGTCTAATGTCTGTGGTGATAGAGAACTGTAGATTCTTTGCAAATAAGGCTGTTGTAATCTAGTTAAAGATCATATTTGTAATCTAATGTGGATCCTTTTCAAGGTTGGAAAAGTGCCTACGATTTCGTTCTTTCTAAAGGAAGTAGATGGTAATAATGAATGTAGCTTTATAAAGAACATATTAGGCCTCCTTTTTTTAGATGTAACATCCCGCTTCCATACTAAAGGTCAAAACCCTAGATTTCTGTAATTGAGAAATAGCAATGAGAGATTAGAAAATTGCATTTCATTCTCATGCATAATGTTAGCATACACACATGTGAATTTGATTATTACATACATTGCAATGAATTATTCATGCACTCATTTGACATTTTTGGGGTATAAATGACTTTTTTAATGCGATTTTAATGTGAATTATGGATTGTATGTCTTAAAAATTAAGTTGGCGTGTATAAGTGGTGAATTAAAATTTAGTGAAATATGAGAATTTTTTGAAATTAAGGGTATTTTTGGACTAGGGAAAATGCCAAGTGGTAGAACAATTGATAAATAGCAGTAGAAATAAGAGTCAAATGATAGTTGAAAATTTTATAAATGACTTTCGGATTTGTTGACAAATGGCATTGAAAATTAAGAGACAATTGGAGTTGATTGGACTAGTTTAATAAGAGAACCTAATTTAAACTCATAGAAATTAGACATGTGGCAAGTGACAAGTGTCACTTGCTGTAGTCTTAAACCACGATTATTACTTGAAAGACAATTTAATTGTTTGAATCTTGCTTACTTCTTCGTGACTTTTTCACCTTCTACAGGCTTCTTCACTTTCACGAATTTTCTTACCCTCACAACGCCAGCTTTGCTCTCACCTTTCACTCGATGCTTTCACTTTGTTATCTTTTTCACTGTCAATAAAAAGATCTAACCCTAGAACCTATAACTGTTGATGATCGTGTATTATGGAAAGCTAGGGTTCACGTGATTTTGAAGAACTTGGAGTAATCAAATGAGTAATATGTTAAATTCTAATGAGTTGTTTGAATGTGAAATAAATATGGTGATTATAAAATAATGAGACTAATGTTCATTTTTCATGCGCATCGTGAGTAATGAATAGTGCATATAAATGTCTTATTTCTATATATGAGATAATTAACCTTTTATAAGATCTTGTTGAAATGATTTTTGAGATAAAAAGATCATTATGATAATGTAAAAAGAGTGCAAAACAATTTGATAGATAAATGGTGTTTCATGTTCTATTTTCACTGTACTTATATGTAAATCTCCTTGGGTGTTTTAGGAATGAATTAAAATGAGTCTAGAGTTAAGGAAAAAGGAGTAATGTGATGTCGTGATTATGGAAGAATAAAATGATAAGTTAAGGATGAACTGGAGTTGTTGATGAAGATGAAGAAACACAGAAAATATGAGGAATGCGTGTTGGATATGTTCAGTTTTTTATGCTTGTGATTAATCATAGATTTTGATTTGTTTATGTTTGAGTTGAACTGAAATGGAAGTAGGAATGAAGAGGATATAACTTAGAAATGATGGATTTAATAAAAGAGATGAAGAAGATTCGTAAAATCTGCAGAACATTGTCCATCATGATCATGCACAAGCATGATCATGCACAAGCATGATCATGACAGGGAGGAAACCCCAAAGGAATTGCACGATCTTGTAGAGAGGAGACAATGCACAATCATGCATAAGTATGATCGTGATGATGAGGAACCTTAGAGGAGTTGCACATACAAGCACGATCGTGACAGAAAGGATTATCTGGGAGTTAGACGATCATGCACAAGCACGATTGTGATAGAAAGGATTATCTGGAGTTACATGATTGTGCACAAGCAAAATCGTGATAGTGAATAATCAACTGGAATTGGATGATCGTGCATAAGCACGATCGTGATAGTGAGGGTGCAGAGATATATGACAGTTTTGAACAACCTTCACTCTTCTGGCCACAAATTCTTCTCCAGACCTCCGATTGACTTAAAATTTGGACCGTGAACTCCTCACACATTTTCTTTCCTCTACGCCAAATTTCATGGTCATCTAAATTCATTATGAAAGGATCAATAATGATTGTTTGATGAGTTTAGGATGAAAATGATGGAAGTGTGTTGGAAATTATTAAATGGAGTGTTTTCAATGAACAGAGATTTGTATTTTGGTCATATCTTGATCTGTAGATATCCAAATGGAATGATTTATAATTTAG
Organism: Erythroxylum pedicellare; assembly: GCA_027563575.1. Lineage (NCBI taxonomy): Eukaryota > Viridiplantae > Streptophyta > Magnoliopsida > Malpighiales > Erythroxylaceae > Erythroxylum > Erythroxylum pedicellare. The sequence goes on along the minus strand of JAOQMP010076371.1, from coordinate 29,196 downwards.
ATAAGGAATTGAATTTTAATTTTATCTCTAAGAGTTTCAAAATATGGCTCAAAGTTGAGTACTGAGGGCTGTTACAGTTTGAGTACAGTCTGAAGTATTTTGTGTATAACTTGAAGAATACTTAACCGAATTGTATAAACTTTAGTTCATTAGAAACTTAAGATATATAGAAACATTTGTTTAAAAGAAGGTGTTGCTAAATAGTACATTTTCCTTATCAAAATTTCCATACAAAATTGACCTAAAAATTTGAGGAAAGTTGAATGATTGATTGATGATTTTATAACTTAGTGAATGAATTGTTGATGTCAAAGTACCAAAGGCATGTCTATAATGGGAATGAAGATGTTCATATGATAGGAGTTGTGATTCAAAAGAGTTGAGTAATATGTGATATGTAAAGGTGAATGAGAATTAGATATTATGAGAGCATATAATGTTAGAAAAGAAATGACGCGTAATTGAACTATGACATTAGAATAACCAAGTGTTCTTAATGTGTAAACCTAAGAATAAGTTAGACACATACAAATGATAAGGTTTGATCAATCAAGAGACGAGATTAAGGAAACATACTTGGAATAATCAAATTGAGCATGCATTATACATAACATATATACATATTTGTGTACATTTGAATGTTTATGTAATTGTGCAATTAATAATGTGTATGCAATGTTTGTATTGCATAGTGTTGATACATGATAGAACATTCGCATCCAGATGTTTCCAGATCATGGAAGCTAATGCTAATATAGAGCCTACTTTGAGTTGACCTAGATGGCCTTACTTTAAATGATTGCTCTATTTAAATTATGTATTGAATTATTATGTGAATGTGATTGTGTTGATTCCATACATTGACTGTCTGAGGCATTTAATGCATGAAATATGTATTGGAAGTGCTCATTGAATGTGAATTTGACGAAATAAGTGATTACTCAACATTTTTATCGAATGCTGGACCAAGGTACGATGATAAATATGAATGAGAATGTGATAGTGAATATGAATGTGTAATATTAAGCACTTCTGATTAACTAGATATATGTGATGCATTTCATTACATAAATATGTAAATAGATAATGGCAGTTGTAATCTGAATAGCTATCGAAAAAGAGCTTAAACCTTAGTATGTGATTAAGAGCTAAAGGTTCGTTATATATAATGAACCTTGTATCCCCAACGGATAAGAGACAGTTGTCAATGAGCCCGGTATCTACAATAGATACAGGATAGTTATACGCACTCGGTCACAATAACATAATAATTAGAAATAAGTCTCATGAGCATTGCATATACATATAAATGTATATTTAAATGACTAAAATGTATTGTTGAATTGTGTTGAATGAGAACGTGAAAATTGTGAACAAAGTGTTATGTCATGCTATATGATGATAAATGAAATGATGTGAATTATGTGATTGTATGTGTTGACGTGTTATATGATTTTAGTGAACGATCAAGGATGGTTAACTCACTAAATTAAAAAAACTCAACCAAAAATTTACAATATGTTTTAGGCGTAGAGAAGATCTCTAGTTGGACAATTGGAGTCTAGCCACTATATACGAGTAAGATAGAGGTCAGGATCAGTTCGTGTCTGTATTTGTATTTCTTTAATTTTGTATCAAATTGTGTATTCCGCAATTATTGTACCTTGATTATTTGAATAATTCTATTTTGTAATGAGCTTCCATATTTGAAATGTTTGTAAATGAGATTGTTCAATGAGTGTAGTAACACTTGTGAATGAAAATGTTTATGAATAAAGTGGGCTCAATTTGTTTATTGATTTCCTAAATATGCGTGTGATGTTTGAAAAAATGCAATGAGTATGATTGTTTAACTATTCTAGCATGCCACCCTCATAGGGTATGTTCTCAAATATCGTCGATATGTTTGGGAATATACCCTATGAGAGTGGGGTGCTACAAGTTGGTATTAGAGCTCAGATTTAGTATCTTACATGGGCATTTTTCAAAATATATGTCAAGTTACATGCATTTTATACATGTCCTAGTAGGCAATAGCAACTAATCCCTAGTCTGAGTTACATTTGACTCAGAGTCACATGTATGAACATTCGTTAAGAGCCTGAGAAAGTAGAAATAATGAGAAGAATGATGATATGTCAAAGTGTAAGAAAATGAAAGCTCGTGGATATTTATAAATGAGAAATAATATATAGTTCGATAAGATAGATAGAGATTCACTACATTTGTATTTGTGGATGTATCATCGAATATGACATCAATATTGTACTGTAATAGTATATCCTTGAATGTGAAATAGATATGAATACATTGTTGTGAACTGATTGAGGAAAGTAGAGATATAAATACGAATGATGAGATTTAAACTGTACAAGCCAAGTTGAAAGAAAATAAAATTTTCTATGACCTTGAAAGGTTAAACTTAGACTTGAAATGGTTGTTTGATTAATGTGACAAGAGTTATGATCCACCATAAGAATACATTAGTGGAATTGAGATCATAATTTCATGATGATTATGCATCTATAATTCTGAATTGATTGAGGATATACATGTGGAAGATGAAATAAATGACAATAGGAAGATGAGATAGAAATAGGAAAGAATAGAAGGGGAATGAAATAGACATAAATGACTTTACATGAGATGAATGATATGTAATAAGGAGAAAGTTAGAAATGCTTATAAGATAGGATTTTATGTATGAATGAGATAAGGAAAAAGATGATGAATCAAATGAGAAGAGTTAATGCAATCAATATGGTAGTTGAATTATTACGAAATGATGTAGCATTAGAAGAGGTAAATTCTGAAAAATTGGAGTAGAATTGATGTTAGTATGAAGTGTAAGGCACGATGGTGTCCTGACAAAAATAGGTTTCTGTTATAATCGTGGCAGAGATACCCCAATCGTGGGTAGGAATAAAGAGAGAAAAGTTGCCAACGATCAATTGAGATCAAAGTATCATTAATGTAAGATATAAATTGGTGATTTGTCAGAAATAGATCTCTAGATAGAATGGGATAATCTTGATGATACACACTTAAGCATATGCGACAGTAATTATGTCTACTACTTCATCGAGTTTTGTTAAATAGAACATTATGACTTTGTAAAAAATGATAGAAAATGATCTACTTAAGGCACTAAGAATGGCTGATAAGCAATGATGAAAATAGTTGATTGGTAAGGATTACATAAACAATATAGATGATAGTAGCAAGAAATCTTCTTTAGAAGAAGAGTTTCACCAAATTAGGTTAAGTAGACCAAATGGTTTCCTTATAAGAATGAACGATGATGGAACAAATCAGAAGTGAATATTGGAGTTCCATTTCTATCAGAGACTCAAGCATAAAAGGTGGAATATTTTGTAAAAAGTATATGTGTTTTGTTTGATGTAAAGCATTCAACTACATGATTGTATTCTTCAATTTGAGGTGACACTATTGCAAATGTGAGGAGAACTTATGTCCACATTATATTCTATGCAAATATGTTCAGGAGATACAAATTAGATTTGATGAATGTGTTACCAATCTAAGAAGTTAAGATTGTAAATAAATTAAAATGTATAGAGAAACTTATAAGAATGGTCTAGCATTAGAATGATTTGATGAGAATCAAAGAAAATCAAATTAATGGAAAAAATCATTCGAGAAAATAAGTCAATTGGGAGACTGAAATTAACATGAGAAAATATTACCTCATTTAAGGAATTAGCTTCTTAAGGAATTACGAGAACTAATTATGGGCACATTGAGTTTTGGCAATATCTATATCAGTTAAAAAAATACCCCGGTCACAACAATGTAACAATCATAAATGAGTCTCACGAGCATTGCATATACATATAATATGTATGTTTAAATGATTGAAATGCATTGTTGAATTATGTTGAATGAGAACGTGAAAATTGTGAACAAAGTGTTATGTGATGCTACTTGATGATAAATGAAATAATGTGAATTATATAATTGTATATGTTAATGTGTTATATGATTTATGAACCATCAAGGATGGTTAACTCATTGAGTTCGCAAAATTTAACCCAAAATTTGCAATATTTTTCAGGCTTAAAGAATATCTCCAGTTGGAGAATTGGAGTCTAACCATTGCATACGAGTAAGAGATAGAGGTCGAGATCAGTTCACATATGCATTTCTATTTCTTTAATTTTGTATCAAATTGTGTATTCTGCAATTATTATACCTCTGGTATTTGAATAATTCTATTTTGTAATGACTTTCCAAATTGGAAATTTTTGTAAATGAGATTGTTCAATAAGTGTATTAACACTTGTGAATGAAAATGTTTACGAATAAAGTGGGCCTAATTTGTTTATAGATTTCTTAAATATGCATGTGATGTTTGAAAAAATGCAATGAGTATGATTGTTTGACTGTTCTAGCATGCTACTCTCATTGAGTATATTCTCGAATACTGTCGGTATGTTCGAAGATATGCCTTATGAGAGTGGGGTGCTACAGTAGAAGTACTAATAGCCTAAGCCAAAGTAAGCTCCCAAGTATAATTGTAATCAATACCTGGTAACATATGTAAGATCCTTCTCCAAACCATTTTTTAGAAGCTACAGAGGGAAAAAAAAGATGCTCTTTATCCTTGATTGTTATTTTGCATTGACTTTTAGTTATGAGTCTATTTTTAATCACAAGCCATGAGATAAATGAGGCTTTGTGATGAATAGAATTAAACCATAAAAGAGAGGAGCAAGGTACTTCATGTAACACTCTTACAAGGATCCTGCGACATGCATAATTAGAGAATTTTCCATTTAGATCAGTTGTCCAAATGATGGAGTCCTTTATGTTTGCATTGTTTAAGTAAGGGAGATGGTGGGCCAAAGTGTCAAATCCCCTACTATTCCCTCACCATTGACCATTAAAGATAAAAGAAGAGACCTTATCATTAAGTAAAAGTCTGTTTCTTAAACGTTGTAACCTCGGATTGAGAATAATAAGACTCAAATCTAGCTAATTGTCATAACAGAACCAGATGTTTTTCCCATTTCCAATCTTGTGTTTAATAAAAGGATAAATAAAAGCTCACAACTTCATCAATATGATAAGAATCCAAGAAAACTTCCAAGTACAAGAAGCTTGCCAAAAATTTACACCTCTAATATGATATTCATGGGTCCACTTCACTTAGTGGGCATTATGATCAATGTATAGCCTCCATAATCTTTTGCATATTAGGACCTTCCGTATAGTAGAAGTAGAAAGGATCCTAAGGCCTCTATGTTTTTTTCGAATCACCACCTCACTCCACTTGACTTTAGTATTCTTAGAATGCTCAGTTCTACCTAATCAGAGAAATGTTTTAATGATTCGATCCACCTCTTTAAGTGCTTTCTTTGGTAGTGCAATATGTACTATCCAATATAAATGTAAGTTGCTCAATACCAAGATGATAAGAATTAGCCTAGCAGCATAGGATGGGAATCTATTCTACCAATCATTCACTCTTTCCTTGATTCATTCTAAAAGAGGTAAGCAATCATGATATTTAGGTTTGGAAGAAGTCATAGGTATTCCCAAGTAGGAAAAAGGAGTAGAATGCTGATTAAGCCCCACTATTTCTAGTTTTTCATAAGTATTCCTGACATCCACTGAGAGGTAAAGACTACTCTTTCCAGGCTTGTGCTTTAGACCAAACCAAGCAACAAATAATTCCAAAATATTCATCATCATAGTAAGAGAATGAGTATCATTACCATATAATATCAGAAGATCATCTGCATACATTAAGTGGGTGAGATTAAGGTCCCTGCACTTGTAGTGATAGTGAAAACCCTGATTGTAAGATATTAGTTTAGTGGTCAATCGAGAGAACCCTTCCATGATAAGAGCAAAAAAGTAAGGAGACAAAGGATTGCCCTGTCAAATCCCTCTAGCAATCTGAAAAGGTTTAGTAGGGGTCCCATTCACTTAGATTCTCAGGATGGGGTTTGTATGCAAGTCATCATCTAGTTTATAAATTTAGAAGGCAATAAAGCTTATAAACATGCTTGAATGAATCTCCAGCTAACAGTATCAAAGGCCTTATAAAAATCAACTTTAATCACACAGCTTTTGAGTTCTTTGCCTGAATTATATTCCGTCAATAGTTCTTAAAGTAGAAGGATATTATCTTTGATATTGTGATTAGGAATGAAATCTCCTTAGGCTAAGTTGATAATATTGGAGATTTCTCACTTGAGTCTTTCAACAAGGAGCTTAGAGATCACTTTATAAAAGATGTTGCAGCAAGAAATAAGGTAGAAGTCATTCATACTTTGTAGTTGATGTTTTTTTAGGCACCAAGTAGATGTATGTGTGATTCATTGCCTTAAGCATCTTTGAGGAATCAAAGAACTCCTTCATAACATTTGTGAGAAGAGTTCCTGTGATGTCCCAAGTACTTTGAAAGAAAAGTGTCGTGAAACCATCCAACCCAGGAGCTTTCGAAGGAAGCATATTGAAGAAAACCCCTTTAACAGCTTGAGCAGCAATAGGAGAAATCAAAATTTTCATGGTATTCTGATCAACCAAGCACTTAAACAGTTGTAAAACATTAGGAATAGAAATTATGGATCGGTTTGAACCCATCAAATACAGGTAGTAATGTCTGAAAACTTCTTGAAGTTACTTATGCTCAGAGATCTCTTTGCCATTAATGTCATGTGGCATAATTATTTCATTGACATTCTGTCGTGCTAATAAAGATGAGTGGAAGAATTTTAAATTGGCATCTCCATCTTTTGACCAATTAAGCCTAGATTTTTGTTTGAGAATAGAGGTTTCAAAGTTTTAAGCTTCCTGATACTCATAGAGGCAATGTTGTTCCACAATTCGTACAATAGTGTTGTGTGGAGAATCATAACACACTTTTTTAGCTGATGAGAGCTTTTCCTTAAGGGATAAGAGGGGTTGGTGACATCTAGCCAAGAATCCTTTAAGTGCAAACTTCACTAACGTAAGTTTTTTGCATAAACTAGAATGGTTTACATCCATCAATTTCAATACTCCAACAACTTTCAATCAATTCTGTAAATCCCGCCAATTGAGTTAAGCCATTGAAGAATAAAAAAGGAGCGCTTGCCAATCTGTTGTCAATTAACCTTTGTATTAACATGTAAGAGTGATCTGAAGATAAGTTTTCGCCAAAATAAATAAAGAAGTTAGGATAATGTTGCATTCATAAAGAGTTATCTAGAGAACGATCCAATTTTTTTTAAATGAGCAAGTTTCCTTACTGGTTGTTTAACCAAGTAAGGAGTCGTCCAGTATAAGTAAGATCCTCCAAGTCCATCTGAGCTAAAAATTAGACAACTCCTTTGTTAAACTAAGATTAAACTGCTGGCCTCAACTCAATTTCATTCGAAGATAAAGAACAATTAAAATCTCCCACTACAAGCCAAGGATTAGAAACCATAAACTAAAGAGTTGTTAAGTCTTGCCATAACTTAGCCCTTTGGAAGCCAAAATTGGAAGCATGTATAAAAGAAATCTCAAATACAGCTAAAATACCTTGAAATTAGCAATAGAAATGGATAAACTGGTCAGATTCTTGCATGACTTAAACCCACCAATCATTTCGGTATTATAAAGGCAAATAATTTTGCCATTGAAGTGTGATCTATGGTTGGAAACAACCCGCCAATGAGCACCCAAAAACTTAGGCCCAACAAGGGAGAGGGGGTCCTTTATTTCGGTTTCAAAAAGGCCTAGAAAATAAGGCTTCGTATCTCTTACCAGCTCCTTCACTAGTGTTTTTTCTAAGGGGTCGTTTAACCCCCTAATGTTCCACATAAGAATTGATATAAGTGGAGGAAGTCCCCTGATACTTGGGATTTTGTTTCCTTTTCCATGCAGACTTCCTTTTGTAAGACTTGGATTGCACTCTAAAGTCATCTAGTACTGTGTTTAAGGAATCAAAAAGGGAGCATGAATCCATTTTATCATTAACATTAGTTCCCAAAATATTAGAACCATGAGGAGCTTGTTCATTATATTCAATATTATAAATATAATGTGCAGTAGATGACACTAGGTTGGGACTAACTGCTCCGAGAGAATCCATCATCCCTTGTTGGAAGCTTAGTGTATTGACAGTACTCCCATCCACTAAGACAGATTGTTCCACACTATCCCTTTACATAAGAGTTTTATTAGTGGCTGAATGATCAAATGACTTTGCCTTACTAGAATTTTGTGTCAATAGCTGGTCAGCGTCTTGCTCAACTGCCAATAAAAGTGGGATGAGTGCATTATTATCCATATCCATTGTTGTATACACTATAACCACTTCTGCCAACCCAATATCATTTGCTTCAATGCATTTTTCAGTTTCAGTAGAACCGTCACTGATATGACCAAGGAGGGGTTTATTGGCTGACTTAGTTACTCCTTCCACTACCTCAACTCTAGCAGTATCCTTTTCTATCTGGCCCAACGAATTTAACCCAAAATTATTCATACCACCCTCTGCTTCCACATTATTCTGTCCATTTTTTTGGTTAAACCAGGTGACCCGAGGAAGGGATACCCTTCATTAGTATTTCGTCATGCCATCGGGACTTAAATACTTTACCCATGGCTACCCATTTCTTGCTAGACAGAGTATGTGTCCAAGGATAAGAAATAGTTATTTCATCTCATTCCATCTCACCTGATGCTTCGAGTTGAAGGATAGACAAGCTTTCAGGTAGAGGAATATCCTTCGGAATTTCTATGCATATTTTGGCAAATCTGATCCTCTCCATGGATGTTGTTTATAAGTCCGTACATATTGGTTTGCCCAAGGAGCTGGCCAGGTAGCGCAGACCTTCAACCGTCCAATATTCTATAGGAAGTCCATGAAAATGCACCCACATGGGGATAGCATCCATCGTGCCTCTATCCAAGGCCATCCCCAGTTTCCACTCTTGCAAAAACAGGGGCTGGTCCTCAGTATGCCATGGCCCCTGTTCTATAATTTGAGAGAGATTGGAAGCATTAGAAAATTTGAACAACATAATGCCATCCTCCCTTAACATTACCTTTTCAAGGCCTTTCTTGCCCCAACGATCCTTTGCCCAGGCATTAACATCAGGAAAAGCCATCTGCTTATGCTAGAAAAAATTAATTAAAGCAGACAACCATATCCTGGCTCCCACATGCTGCAACCGAATTTGGGACCAAGTCAAGCGCAGGACCTAGTCTAAATATCTGGGTTCGTACACGTGTAGGTCTCGTGTTGATCTCTTTGGCGCCAAGATCATGCTTATCAATACTCCCATCCTCCGAAAGAACCTTGTCCTCAAGGTACAGTGATGGAAAACTACGTTGGAGTTATTGAGTATTCTCTTATGTGGCTTGTTCTTCAGGCAATCCACTCCATCATATTAAAGTCTCGGAAACTAAAAGATCTCCTCGCTTAACCTAACGTGATTGGAATGGTTGCTCGGGATTCAATTGCACAATCCCATCTTCCCGCAACAGTGGTAGGTCTGCGACAATAGGTACTTCAGGACCCACTCTTTTCTTAAGTAAGGAGACATGGAAAACTGGGTGAATGCGTGTCCTAGGCGGTAACTTGAGAAGGTACACAATTGGCCCAATACGTTTTGCAATTTGAAATGGTCCATAATACCAGTTGGACAGTTTATGTGATGTTCGGCGAAAGATAGACTGTTGACGTTATGGTTATAGCTGCAAATAGAACCAATCATCAATTGTGAATTGTACATATCGACGCTTGTTATCAATTGTTTGCTTCATCCTGTAATTAGCATTCAATAAATGCTACTTGAGTTCTCATAACAACTGATCACTGGCCAAGAGTTGGTCATCTAACTCGTCAACGAACGAAGAACCTAACTAATAGGAGGTGATAGTTGGGGGCAACTGACCGTAAAGGGCTTCGAACGGGGTCATTTCGATTGATGAATGGTAAGTTGTGTTATACCAAAATTTGGCCCAAGGAAGAAGTGAAAGCTAGTGGCTTGATCGATTGTGCACAAAATAATGAAGGTACTGCTCATAGCATCGGTTGACAACCTCTATTTGTTCGTCACTTTGGGGATGATAGGCCGAGGACATATAAAGCTTGGTTCCTGACAATTTCATAAATTCCTTCAAAAAATAAATAAGGAAAACCAGATCGCGGTCACTTAAATTATTTGTGTCATGCCATGAACCTTTACAATGTGCTCAATGAATTTAGAAGCAACATGTTTCGGCATATACGGGTGAGTAAGTGCCACAAAATGTGTTGACTTGCTAAGTTGATCAACAACCACCATTATCGATGTGTGGCCTTCGGAGCATGGTAACCTGTCGATGAAATCCATAGAGATGTCGTCCCAAACTTGAAACGAGATTGGTAAAGGTTATAATAACCCGACTAGGTTCATCGATTTAGATGTTGCTCTTTGACAAATATCGCAAGCTGCAACATACTTGCGAACGGTACGATACATCGATGCCCAATAGAACTGATGAGATAGCCTCTTAAAAGTTCAGAGTGGTAACCCATAGGTTTATCATGGTATTCTTGTAAAAGTTGTCGTATAAGGGGAACCTGGAGATATGACCACACAATTTATTAAAATAAATAAGCCCATTTTTTCAAGAATATGGACTCCTTTGTTGTGAGGAGGCCACCTGGCCAATTTTGCGCATGTATAGATCAAATGTGGAGATATGATGGAGCTCATCCCATAGTTAAACACATGGAACCAATAGTGTATTAAGATATGGACTTGTGTTAATTCGAGAGAGAGAAGCTACTGCAGCGTTCAATTTTCCTAGTTTATACACAATTTTGTAATCATAGCCAACCAATTTTTCCATCCATTTTTGTTGTTCAGATGTCAAGATCCTTTGTTCCAGCAAATATTTGAGGTTGCGTTGATCGGTTTGGATGGTAAAACGACGTTTGAGTAAGTAGGGTCATCAAGTTTGAATTGCAACCACAATAGCTAGCATCTCTTACGCGTATGCAGACTAGTTCTGCTTCACGGGGCTTAACACACAGCTTATAAATACAATGGGGTGTTCTTATTATGACAAAATAGAGCCAATTCCATCGCCAGACGCATCGATTTGAATAACAAATAGGGAGCAAGCATTGGTGTGGTTGTCATAGCAACTTTGAGCTTTTCAAATGTCATGTATGCTACTACCTCCTAAATGAACTTCCCTTTCTTCAAAAGATTTGTGAGTGGTCAAGCAATGATGCTGTAATTCTACACGAATTTTCGGTACATGAAGCTCGATGATAGTGGATGGCTTTGGCCAATCCAACACGGCCTGTATATTTGTGCAATCAACTTTAACTCCTTCTCTGGAGATTATATGGACTAGGTATTCCAATTCATGTTTACCAAATTCACACTTTTTGAACTTGACAAACAATTGCTGCTACCAAAGTATGTTGAAAAACTTCGAGACATGATGTATATGGTCTAACCAAGATGAGCTATACACAAGTATGTCATCAAAAAAGACAAGGACAAACTTACGGAGGAATGATCAAAATATTGAAATTCATCAATGCTTGAAATGTTAACGAGGCATTGCAAAGGCCGAACGGCATCACAAAGTATTCATAGTGCCCATTATTAGTCCAGAAAGCAATCTTGTGAATGTCAAGAGAATGGATCCGAACCTAGTGATAACCAGCCATTGAGTCTAGCTTAATGAAGTAAGACACACAATGTAGCTCGTCAAGCATATCCTTAATAGTAGGGATCAAAAATATGTCCCTTATCGTGGCAGCATTAAGTTTGTAATAATTACTACAAAATCGCCATGATCCATGTTTCTTTTTGACCAGTAACATTGGGGAGGAAAAAGGGCTAGAGCTTGGCCGAATCAGCCCTGAGCGCAACATCTCGTTGACTTGTTGTTCAATTTCTTTTTTAGAGGTATGCATACTAGAAGGGTCGTACATTGATCGAGTTAGTACCTTCCTTTAAAGTGATTCGATGCTTAATTTCTCGTTTTGGTGGAAGTTGTGTCAGTTCTTTGAAGATATCGTCATAAGTTGTAATCACCTATTATGGATGCGTTCATAGGTCAGTCCTACAAGCGGAAGGAGGGCTGAAGCCTTGCCGATTTAGAAGTTATTTAGTTAGATTTTATTTCAATAAAAGATCAGTTGTACCGATTTAGAACTTATTAGTTAGATTTTATTTCAATAAAAGATCAGTTGTAATTTGGCAATTGTTACAGCGAGATAGGCATTACTTATTTTAGAAACTTACTATGTTAGGATTTCTATTGCTTGTAAAACGTTGCCTATTTATGGCTTTGTGGAGGAATAGAAAAGGGGAAGAAAAATTATTCAAATTGAGATTTGAGTTCTCTATAATGAATTCAGAGGTTTTGGATTCCCTTTGACTAGCCGAATTACTTATCAAAATAGGTCAAGGCAAGAACTCGAGTAAAGGCAAGAACAAAGATTATTTGCTTGATTTTGATTTCTGTGTGAATCGCCCTGTGACACGATACATGAGTCGGGAACGTAACAATTTGGTATCAAAGCCCAACACTATGGGCGGTAATAGAGAAGCAAGAACAGAGGCGCATTTTGTGGAAGAACGTGCTTATGTGGACTCCAAATTTGCAACAATGGAACTGAGGATAGCGCAGATAATGCAAGAGCAGTTTACAACATGGGGATTTGGAGGTTGTCAAGTTCACAAGACAGGGGAAACAAGTAGTTCATCGTCACCCTGGAAGGAGCAGTCGACGGTTGTCACAGAAAGAACAGGGCCACTGGACCTTCCTGCACCAACCATGGCACCTCGATTAACCAATATGGATTTCCCCACCTATGACAGCAGAGAATATCCATTGATTTGGGCCTACAGGTGCGAACAATTCTTTGACAATCAAAGAACTCCTGAAGCAGAGATGGTGGGTCTTGCAAGATTCCATTTGTTGGGCGAAGCACAGTTATGGTATTATCAATTAAAAAGAACTAGAGGGATGTTGAGTTGGTCAGAATTCCAAAAACAATGCTTTCAGCGTGTTGGACCTCCAGGAAGTAATAATCTAGTTAGGGAGCTGGTCACTTTACGGTAGACAGGGACTGTAGAGGAATACCAACATCAGTTTCAGGAAAGATTGGCTAGATTAGTCGATAAAATCCTATAACACCTTTATGTTGATTTGTTCATGACAGCTTTGGAAGACATATTGCGCATGGATGTCCAGTTGATGAAGCCTTTTGATTTATCTGCAGCTATGAACTTAGCAAGAGCTTATGAGCAAAGGTTGCAATTGCAAAAGGGGAGCAGCGTTAAAAAAGGGGCCTGGCAGCCACAAAATTCCACCAATCCACCAGTCCAGGAGGCGCGTCAGGTCACTAATGGGACGCCCTTTTTCAAAAAATTATTGAGAGTGGAGATGGCTGAACGGAGGGCTAAGGGTTTATGTTTTAATTGTGATGAGCCTTATTCGGCCACACATCACTGTAAAAAGCTATTTTGGTTAGAATTGGAGGATGCGGTTATGGAGGAGGAAGAACAAGAGGATCTTGCTGACACTACACCTGTAATTTCTCTTCATGCAATTTCAGGACAGAAAAATGGAAATATCATGCAGGTACAGGCTCGTGTGAATCAACAACTTGTTCTTGGTTTGATTGACTCAGGAAGTACTCATAACTTCCTTACCCAAGTTGCAGCAAGAAGACTCAGCTTCATTATTAACCCCCCTAAATAATGCATCTGTGGCAATTACAAATGGGAAAAGAGTTAGCAGTGTTGGAGTCTGTCGCAGCGTGCCTTTCTCCATCGCAGGACATAATTTTTGTGCTGAATTTTTTGTGATTCCTTTAGAGGGTTTTGATATGGTGATCAGAGTTAAATGGCTAGAAATTTTGGGTCCTATCTTATGAGATTTTGTTGCATTAACCATATCTTTCCATTGGAGGGGAGATTTAATTTTATTGTAGAGATTGCCCTATCACAGAGAATGTCAAGTTCACTTCATGGTGAACACGTCAACCACAACACAGCAACTTGATAAGATCTTGTTGGCTTTTAATGATGTATTTTGTGAACCTGAAGGTCTACCCCCTATACGCCATTGTGATCACAGAATATGTCTACTTCCAGGTATAGCTCCTATTGTGTTACGGCCCTATAGGTATCCACATCGTCAAAAGGATGAGATCGAGGCTCAGTGTGACAACCTGCTACAGCAAGGATTTATACGGCCTAGTCGCTCACCTTTCTCTTCTCTTATCCTGTTAGTACCAAAATAAGATGGCACATGGTGTTTGTGTATTGATTTTCGTGAGTTAAATGCGAAGACAGTTCATGACAAATTTCCCATTCCAGTGGTGGATGAGCTACTTGACAAATTATATGGGGCTAAATTTTTCACCAAGATGGATTTGCGTTCTGGGTATCATTAGGTTCACATGGCTCCTGAAGACATTGAGAAAACTGCATTTCACACTCACCATGGGCACTTCAAGTTTCTTGTCATGCCCTTTGGGTTGACAAACGCACCATCCACTTTCCAAACACTGATGAATGAGGTATTTCGAGATTTTTTGCATCAATTTGTATTGGTATTTTTTGACGACATATTGATGTATAGTAAATCATGGGAGGAACATTTGACACACATTAGCAAAGTTTTCACTCGGCTGTGGGCTCACAAGGTGTACTTAAAGCGCTCCAAATGATGTTTTGCGTCGACGCAGGTGGCTTATTTAGGCCATATTATTACAAGTGCTAGTATAGGCGTTGATTTGAGTAAAGTGCAGGCTATACAGGATTGGCCTCAGCCGCAATCACTTACATCTTTGCGTGGTTTTTTGGGCCTCACAGGATACTACCGGAAGTTCATTCGTGATTATGGGATTTTGGCAGCTCCACTTACTTCTATGTTGAAAAAAAAATGCTTTTTAATGACAGATCTTGCATTAGAAGCATTTGCAAAATTAAAAGCCACTCTTTATTCAGCACCGGTACTTCATCTTCCAGATTTCACCAAAGATTTTGTGGTAGAGTGTGATGCTTCCGGAGGGGGTATTGGTGTTGTTCTTCAACAGGATGGGCATCCCATTGCATTTTTCAGTCGGCAGTTGGCTTTGAGGCATCAAAAACTAGCTACTTATGAAAGGGAGTTAATTGGGTTGGCCAAGACGGTACAGCATTGGTGGCCTTACTTATGGGGAAGATCTTTCCTTATTAAGACTGACCATTATAGTCTTAAATATTTGTTGGAACAGCGACTTACCACCCTGCCTCAACAGCATTGGCTCAGTAAACTCATAGGATATATGTTTACAGTGGATTATTGAGCTGGGAAACTGAACTCTACTGCTGATGCCTTATCTCGTAGGGATGTCGCCAACATTTCCTTGCACACCATCAGTTTCCCCTGTTGCTCTTTGCTGGACTCAGTTAAAGCAGAGCTGCGGCAATCTGAAGAGGCCACACTTTTATTTCACTAAGTGAAAAATGGAGCATTGCCATCCACTTGGTCAGTTAGGGATGGATTATTGATGTTTAAAAATATACTATTTATTCTTACCAACAGTTCTTTAGTTGCTACGATTCTATCTTCCTATCATGATAGTGAACATGAAGGAATTCAGAAAACTACTCATCGCATTTGTGGGGATTTTTACTAGAAGGGTATGAAAGCTGTTATTACTAGGCGTGTGACATAATGTCCTGTTTGCCCACACAGGTTTGGGCTAATGTTTTGATGGATTACTACAACCGCTGCAATTGCCCACACAGGTTTGGGCTAATGTTTCGATGGATTTTATCGATAGGCTCCCTAAATCTTAGGGAAAAAATGCCTTGTTGGTTGTAATTGATAGGTTTTTCAAGTATGCTCATTTTATTCCGCTAGCTCATCCATATACAGCTCTGCGTGTGGCCCAAATTTTCTTTGAACATGTTGTTCGCTTACATGGATTGCCGGAATCCATCACTAATGACCATGATGTCATTTTCACTACTAATTTTTAGAAGGAGTCGTTTCTTTTACATGGAACAAAACTTCAGTTCTCCTCTACTTTTCATCCCCAAATAGATGGACAAATTGAGGTGGTTAACCGCACCATTGAGATGTATCTTCGTTGTTTGGTGGGTGATTCGCCACGCAAATGGGTCGAGTGGCTTCCTTGGGCTGAGTATTGCTATAACACCTCCTTTCATACTTCTTTGCAAACTACCCCATTCCATGTGGTTTATGGCCGAGAACCCCCACGCCTCTTAGATTATGTCAACGACTCAACCAAGGTTAATGCAGTAGAGGTGGCTCTTATTGCACGTGATCAATTATTGGAAATGATTAGGCAATGCCTGGCACAAGCACAACGCAGAATGAAGGACGAGTATGATAAAGACCATCGTGATGTTGAGTTTATGGTTGGTGATCGAGTGTGGTTGAAGCTGCACCCCTATTGGCAGAAAACAGCTAGACTGACTGCTTACAACAAGTTGTCACTAAGATTTTATAGGCCCTTTCAAGTTTTGCAACATGTCGGCTTGATTGCTTATGAGCTGGAACTTCCTTCAGATAGCAAAATACACGTCTTCCATGTCTCTCTTTTGAAGGCATTTCATGGCTCAGAATTACCCACTCCGACAACTTTACCTCCCCTTGATGCTGGGAAAATTGCAGCTGTGCCTAAGGCTATTATGCGAGCTCGCCTTAACAGAGATACAAAAGAATTGTTGGTACAATGGGAAGTTTTTTTTGCGGATGATGCAACGTGGGAGTCCTTTGAGAGCTTTGTCCAAGCTTATCCTTCATTTCAGCTTGAGGACAATCTGTTTCAGCAGGATGGGGGTAATGTTATGGATGCGTTCATAGGTCAGTCCCACAAGCGGAAGGAGCGCTGAAGCCTTGCCGATTTAGAAGTTATTTAGTTAGATTTTATTTCAATAAAAGATTTGTTATGCCGATTTAGAAGTTATTAATTAGATTTTATTTCAATAAAAGATCAGTTGTAATCTGGCAATTGTTACAGCGAGATAGGCATTACTTGTTTTAGAAACTTACTATGTTAGGATTTTTATTGCTTGTAAAATGTTGCCTCTTTATGGCTTTATGGAGGAATAGAAAAGGGAAAGAAAAATTATTCCAATTGAGATTTGAGTTTTTTATAATGAATTCAGAGGTTTCAGGTTCCCTTTGACTAGTCGAATTACTTATCAAAATAGGTCGACGTAAGAACCCGAGTAAAGGCAAGAACAAAGATTATTTGCTTGATTTTAATTTCTGTGTGAATTGCCCTGTGACACGATCCATGAGTCGAGAACGTAACATCACCTCTCACAATTCTTGCGGAATCGAGGACACCTCTTCGTTGTCTCCGCTGAAACAAATCACAAATAACATGTGTCCTTTGCAGGCTTTTTGAACACATAATGCAGCTTAGTTTATGCGATTGGCTTGGATGTCAAACCATACAGAACGCATTGTTGTCCTTCCTAGTCAAATTGCATGGTCAGTGCTCGCCAATCACACATCACTGGCCTAAATGCTCGAGCCACTGAATGCCCAAAACCAGATCCAGTCTGACTATAGGCAAAGCGTACAGTGTCACGGAGAATGTCATGTCTCCTAAAGAGATTGGAATATCGTCGTATCTTCCTTAGCACTGCAAAGGAAAGTTGTTAGCAACACAAACAGAGAAATATTCTGTAGGAGTTACCGTGAGTTGCAGCCATGTTGCCACTTTTTGCTAATGAAATTGTGTGTGGAGCCACTATTGATGAGGGCCACCATTTACAGCTTGTCAACATTAGCAAACACTTACATTGTGTGACAGCTATTCCAACCAGAAAGCACATACATTGTGATCTTAGGAGCTATTTCATCGTCGTCTGTCATGCTCTCTTCGTCTTTCCCTATGTTTGTGCCCTCAATAAAGAGCAACTGGGGTTGGCGGCACTTGTGACTCATGGTGTATCGTTCGTCGCAGCTAAAACAGAGACCAAGGCTCCGCTTTTCCCAATCTCATCCCAATTTAGCATTTTTGCAGCCTCCACCAGAGAATCGCGTGACGTGGGCTGATAGTTACGAGCTTTTTTAGGACTACTCATGTAATTTCGTTGTTGACATTGTAGTTTTTCGTTACACATTCGAGCCAACATGATCGCTTCCTTCAAAGTTTTTGGACGAAACATGCGTATCCCATCTGCAATGGATGGGTTTAGTCTTTGTTGAATATTCCCATCAATGCCTTTTGTGACCAACCCGTCACTTTGTTCTGCAGTCTCTCGAATTCTCGTTGGTACTCACGAAGACTTCCAGTCTGCTTGATTTTAGACAATGCTTCATCGAAGTCTTCGCATTCAGTTGGCCCAAAACGAGCCTATAACTTATCCTCGAAGATCATCCATGTGACAGTCATCCCCTCCTCGTCATAAGCCTTTTTAATGGCTTGCCACCATTTGGTTGCCTCATCCTCCAATTGATAAGATGTATATTGCACCTTCTGACCCTCTGGAGTGTCTCGATAGGCAAAGAATTGCTTGACCTGCTCATCCAAGCCGTCAGATCGCCTTCCGAGAACTAAGGAAACTCCAGCCTTGCCAACTTGGATTGGAACATCGATTGGTTATTGTCAGTTTGTCTAGGGGTGTTTCCATGGTTGTTCCCATCACGGTGTCGTCCACTTGAATTGTCATAGGGACCAGAAAGGTTCTCCATCAAACAACTCAATATTGACAAGGGGCACTTTTTGATGTAGTACTGTGATTATACGGTATATTCTTTATTCATTTGTAGAAGTGCCAGATGATGACTGATAAAATTTAAATGAGGAAATTGTTTTGATATATACATTACAGCAGAATATATTAGTAGTGTGAAAGAATATTTCCTTGCATTGGACAACTCTGGGCCTTCCTGTGCCTTAAAATGGTGTAGTTATTACTTAGCCGTATCCCATATATTTTTTGTTTAATTTTCTCTGTATTATCTGCTGTTTATTTTGGCAGCTTGCATTCGAGGTGCAATTTCTTAAAAATGACATTTTATCAACAACAAAATTCAAATTTTGATGAGAACTGAATGATGGAGAAACAACAGAGCTGTGAAGCAGGTGAAGCAAAAAAGCCTTGAAACTCATCATTCAGCAAGTGACAAGGTACAGCTTGAAATTGTCATTTGGTATAGGTTGGTTTCACATTTTAGCTAATAATGAGATATATAAATGACATTCGCTGGTTCGGGTGGTTGGCTTATCACACCTGTAATCTTCCGTTATCTCATCTGGGAGTCTTTGCCCTTGGAAGATTTGAAATAGCTGACATGTTAGGTCACATGTGAGAGATACATGAGCCTAGTGGTGTATTGGATTCCTTAAAATTTTAAAAAATTAAATTTTTTTATTTTTAATATATATCTATATATTAGTATTTTAGGTCCCTAAAATTTAAAAAAATTAAATATTTATAACTTCTTATTTTAAATTTCTACCTCCCTCACTTAGAACCAAACTATGGAATTTTTCATGTTTTCATACTGGAAAATATCTTTACTTCATCTTCTTGCACGAGTGTTCTTCATCTTAAGCTATCCCGGTTTTGTATAGCGGAATGGTGATTGTCAATGTGTCTTGTAATACACAGAGCACCAAAAAGTAGTAGTTTCGTTTTCTAGGAAGAAGATAATCAGGATTTGGATGAGAATAATGGCGAATTGGTCAAACGTCTGAACAAGCAAAGAAGACGAGCTATAGCAGCAGCTCGTGGGGGACGAAGTCTTACTTCCAGGAATTCATACAAAGACAAGGGTGGTAAATCAACTCAAAATTCCAAAATACAGAAACTCATGTGCGGCTGGTTATGTTTGTTAAGAATTAATATATATCATCCAAGTTATTAGCCAAACTGTATGCGACCGAGATGCTCCTTCTATGAGATCCTTGTTTTTAAATCAAGCAGACTTGAAGAATTGAACAGAAGTCTAAGAGCAGAGTGTCATCTGCAGTCACTGGTTCTCTTTGTCAGATTCTAAATTTTGTTTTTCATTTTTTCTCAAGATATGGCTAGAGGTATGTAATATAGAAAGATGAAATACCTTAGATGAGCTAGGAGTTGGAGAGGAGTACAGTATTACAAAATTCTTATTTTAAGGCCGAGGAAATACATGGTAGCTCTGTTTTATTTGCCTACTCAAACATAGCAATGATGCGCTTTTTGGTTAAGCTTGAGGATGAATGTTAGGTATGGGGTGATTAAGACAATCTTGTTTGTTAATTAGTATACATCCAAGGCCGAATCTCGAGTAATAAACGGAATCGCCAGAGTCCATATCAAAGGTATTCATGACTGGATTCTGAGTGCTGCTCTTTCCAAGTTTAAAGATGAGAGAAAGTCGATCGGAAAAAATATTAGAGCTTTTGGTGCATAATTTATGAACCCTACTTATTTCTGTTAGATGTCCTAATACCTGCACCAATTTAATCGTCAAGTGCAAGTTCCCAGAGAAAAAGATTGAAGATTCTTGCTGCAATCCCATGACTTGGGGTTCATTATTTTATTAAATTCTTTCCTGTCAAAAAAAGATCGAAGCTTTTTGGCTACGATCCCCATAACTTGGGGAGTTGGGGTTCCTTAGTTTAATCAAGTTGGATGGTGTCAGAAAACAAGATTTAAGCTTTTTGCCGCCATCGTGGTTACCTGAGGTTCAATATTCTTTTTGTGTAGTGCCATAAAGATTCAAGCTTTTGCTACAATTCCCATAACTTTGGGGTTCCCTGGCTCAAATAATTGTGTGGCGTCAAAAAAAAAAAGAGTTTCTCGCAGGGGTTTGCTTTAGGTGCGATGAACATTAATGATGCATAGGAATGTAAGTGTGGAATAAAGGAATGAATGAGGCCATTGAATCCGTTCATTCAGAGTTCTGGCAATGTTTTTTACAATATTCTGGTGACCCATTGCCAAGCACACAAATTAGGAAAGATAGCCGATACTTACTCTGCCAATAATATACTTAGTTCCTACACAAAATGTGGTTTTCCAGGATTGCCTATTGCTTGCCAACTGTTCGACGAAATACCCCACAAGGATACCGTTACCTGGAACACTATGATTGCAGCTTATGTGAATTCTTCCAACTTGGATACGGCTTGGGAGTCGCATAGTTCCATGAGAAAATGTGGGTTTCAACCCGATGTGTATACCTTTGGGAGCATACTTAAAGGTGTTGCGAGTGCTTCTCGACTTGACCTTGGGCAACAAGTCCATTCCTTCATTGCTAAGCTGGGCTACGAGGACAATGTTTATGCAGGAAGTGCTCTGTTGGATATGTATGCCAAGTGTGGAGAAATTCATCATGCACATGCAGTGTTTAAAAGCATGCCTCAACATAACTCAGTTTCCTGGAATGCACTTGTTGCTGGCTTCGTGCAAGTGGATGATCGGGAAACTGCATTTTGGTTATTGAACTGTATGGAGACGGAGGGCGTTACACTTGATGATGGTACCTTTTCCCCACTCCTTACATTACTTGATGATGGTAAGTTTTACAGATCAACAACGCAACTTCATTGTAAGATTATAAAACGTGGTTTGGAGTTCAGTAATACTGTATGCAATGCGGCAATCACTTCCTATTCAGCATGTGGTTGCCTAGAAGATTCTAAAAGAGTGTTTGATGGTGCTGTTAGCACCCGAGATTTGGTCACATGGAATTCCATGATAGCAGCTTATCTAACCCATGATAAAGAGGAACTTGCATTTGAACTTTTCGTTGATATGCAAGGTTTTGGGTTTGAACCAGACATTTATACCTACACCAGTGTCATAAGTGCTTGTTTTGAAAAGGCACATGTAGAACATGGAAGATCCTTGCATGCATTGGTTATTAAGAGAGGGCTGGAGCAATCAGTGCCAATCTGCAATGCAGTAATGGCTATGTATCTCAAATCTGATGATAGATTGATGAAAAACGCATTGAAGATATTTCACTCCATGGAGTTCAAGGATCGTGTTTCTTGGAACTCCATTTTGACTGGGTTCTCACAAATGGGGTTAAGTGAAGATGCCCTGAAATTGTTTGGGGATATGAGATCTTTGCTGGTGGATATTGATCACTATGCGTTTTCAGCTGTTCTTAGATCTTGCTCAGATTTAGCAACACTTCAGTTTGGTCAGCAGGTACATGTCTTGGCTATTAAGGCTGGCTTTGAGTCAAATGACTTTGTAGCTAGTTCATTGATTTTCATGTACTCTAAATGTGGGGTTATTGAAGATGCTCGAAAATCATTTGAGGAGACATCTAAGGACAGCTCAATTACCTGGAATTCAATTATCTTTGCATACGCTCAACATGGGCAAGGCAATGTTGCACTTGACTTGTTCTTCCGAATGAGAAAACAAAAGGTGAGGCTGGATCACATAACCTTTGTGGCCGTGTTGACTGCTTGCAGTCACATTGGATTGGTGGAACAAGGCCGTTATTTTCTAAATTCTATGGAATCTGATTATGGAATCTCACCTCGGATGGAACATTATGCATGTGCAGTTGATCTCCTTGGAAGGGCTGGGCACCTAAATGAGGCAAAAGCCTTGATGGAGTCAATGCCATTTCAACCTGATGCAATGGTGTGGAAAACCTTCTTAGGTGCCTGCAGGGCTTGTGGGAACATCGATTTAGCTTCTGAGGTGGCAAGGCATCTACTAGATCTAGATCCTGAAGAGCACTGCACATATATTATACTCTCTAACATGTATGGGAAACTTAAAATGTGGGATGAAAAAGCCTGCATAACGAGGTTGATGAGAGAGAGGAAGGTGAAGAAGGTTCCTGGTTGGAGTTGGATGGAAGTCAATAATGAGGTCCATGCTTTCTGTGCTGAAGATCATTCCCATCCCCAATTCAAAGAAATAAACCGGAGATTGGAAGAACTGATGGAGGAAATCAAGTGGTCAGATTCTGCTTCTAGTTTGGATGTTTTGATGCATGATTTTTACAGTATAAATGGATGTTGTGATTTATACTGGTAACAGCAGGATATTGCTTATAATTCTGGCTTCAAACATATGGCATACAATCAGAAGAGGGGAAGTTCTGCACTACACTCGAGAGCAGAAACACAACCAGATGAACTTCCAAGAAATGGATATACAGTGCCACTGTTTAACACTCTTCCAGACATCAACGAGCTGCCACACTGATCTCTGCACAATTGAGCTATGACTTCCATTTATAAATGTATGAAATGGGAAAACATATTTTGTTGCTTTTATTTGTCTGGAGTTAAGCTGGATTTATTACCAGATGCAGGGACGAAGTCATTACTCGTTGAACCATGGTGGCCACATGGATCTGATAATAACAGCTTGCAATCTCCTGTGGAGTTCAACTTCTGAGAAAACAGACATGGAATCATGAACTGATAATTCTCCCACAAACGAAAACAAAAATGCGAACTGGTTAAGCAGAACGAAAGACATGACAGAATATTTGTTACAGAAACTAGATCTTACTAAACCTTCGTATTTTTGTTAGATTTGGTAAACTCAAATTTCTGCAGCTGTTTAAATGTGAAAAATAGTGTCAATCTTCTGAAATTGAGGCTATGAAACTTGTTGGCAGCAAAAATGCATTACTCAGTAAACATCATTTGCAATCATGGCCATTTCTATGCTTAATAAGGCATGCTTCTAGCAAGAAGATCAAGGAAGGATACAGCTTATTCCTAGTCATTATTTTCATAATTCAGCTTATTCCAAGTCATTATTTTCATAATTCCTTGGGTTGAGATTTTCTTAATAAGGATTGTTTTCCTTTTTGCAATGGTAAGAAAAGCTTGGAAGTTCTGTGTTGCTTTTGAAGAGTACAGTTTACGGGGCATATTGAATCAAATTGGATACATGAAAGCAGTGATTTGGTCTTTCAATTGAACAAGTTACCCTGAGAGTACTTTTCTCTATGAGCTCATCTTTACTACATTGGTTAATGCTACATTCTTTAGTTGGTAAACTGTGCAGGTGGATGTAGATGATTTCCATGGTCAACGCATTTTGCAGACATCATATATGGTTGCTCTCTCACTAAAGTTCTGGCTTCTTTGCTTTTTATTCTACCTTTATCTGTCAAGGCTTATAATACAACTTATTGAACTACCAGGTACAAACAATTTTTTTGTTTGGAATATTAGTTCTTACATTAACACAAAATCTTGGCAGAGAAAACCTAGCAAAGCGGCATTTCTAGCTTCCTTGCTTTCTTACATTAAAAAAGAAATGCCTAAACAAAATATGGGCTTCACGTTACTGCAGCACCGCTGGCAAATAACTCTGCTATTTTGATGCCCATCATCAACCTCCACTTGCAAAGAAGTCAACCTCAAGTTGTAGTCAGCATAATCCAACTCACAATCATGTAAATATGGTGAAAGGTCTACAACATTAAATGTAGAAGAAATGTTACCCATCCATGATGGTACCTCAACAACATAGACATTGTCATTAATTTTCTTTTTAATCTTGAATGAACCATATTTCTTCTGTTGAAGCTTATGACTGCCCTGGACAATTCTATTCTTACTCAAGGACACCATGACTTCATCTCCAACATCAAACAATTGCACTCTCCTTTATGGATCAACATAGGCTTTGCACCTTGCATTTGCTTTCTCAATTTTTGTCCTTCACCTCCACTTGAATTTCTTGGCCTCTTTAGCTAACTTCTCAACACCAAAAAGAAATTTAGAAGATGTTGACAATTTCACAAGATCATGAGCATGATTTGGTACCTTAGTATAAACAACTGAAAATGGAGAACGACCAAGGCCACTATGAACAACATTGTTGTAGGCAAATTCAGCTTGTGTAATTAGAAAATCTCAACTCTTTGGCTTGTCACGACATATACATCTTACCAAAATTTCCAAAGTTCAATTTATGACCTCTGTCTGGCCATCAATTTGTGAGTGAGTTGTGTTACTAAATTGAAGATTAGAATCAAATAATCCCCACAAAGTCTTCCAAAAGTGACTCAAAAATTTAGTGTGACGAGTAGAAGTAATTGATTTAGGAACATCATGAAGTCTCACCACTTCTCTGAAAAAGAGCTTTGCAATTGCAGTAGCATCTGCTGCCTTTTTACAAGGCAGAAAATTTGTCATTTTTTAAAATCGATCAACAACTACAAAAATAGAATCCATAGCTCTTTATGTTCTTGACAATCCTAACACAAAGTTCATAGACAAATCTTCCCAAATAGCATTAGGAATCGGAATGGCATATACAAACCAGCATTAGAAGCATGTCCCTTGTAAGTTTGGCAAGTTGTACACCTTTCTACAATGGAAACAATATCCCTTCTCATCTTTGGCCAATAGTACCTCTTCCTTACTTCTTCAAGAGTTTTATCTTTGCCAAGATGACCAGCTAAGCCTCTACCATGTAATTCTCTAATCACCTTCTCTCTACGTGACATCCTTGGAATACAAAGTTGGTTTTCTTTCATCAAAAATCCATCCTTCACATAAAAATCATCGTGGGCTTTTTTTTTCTAAGTGCAAATTCCATATTTCCTAGAAGCAACTCTTCTACTTAATGCATCAACCACAATATTTTTATTTCCAGATTTATGAACCAGTTTGTATGAAAATTTTTCAACAAAAGTTGACCACCTAGCATGCATCTTCATTCTTAATTGCTTCTGTCTTCCCAAATACTTCAAGGCTTGATGGTCTATGTATAAAATATATTCTTTCCCAATCAAATAATGTTTCCAAATCTTCAAAGCTCTCACAATAGCATAAAATTCTTTATCATATGTAGCTCAATTTTGTCTTGCATCACATAACTTCTCACTGAAGAAAGCAATTGACCTATTTTCTTAAGATAATACAGCTCCTATCCTAACTCCACTGGCATCTCATTCCACTTCAAATAATTTATCAAAATCAGGCAGAGTTAAAATAGGTGATGTGCACAACTTCTCTTTGATAAGTGCAAAACTTTGCTCTTGTTCTTCTTCCCATTTGAGTCTTCCCTTCTTTAAGCACTCAGTAATAGGAGTCACAATGGTGTTGAAATTTTTGATAAAACACCTGTAAAATGTTGTAAGTCCATAGAAGCTTCTTACATCCCCAACATTTTTAGGTATAGGTCATTCCCCAATAGCCCTTACCTTCTCATCATCAACTTTCACGCCATCTTTCCCTGCAACAAAACCTAGAAACAACAAACTTTTAGTCTGAAAATACACTTCTTAAAGTTGGCATATAATTATTTTCCCTCAATACTTCAAACAAACTTCTCAAGTGATCAAAGTGCTCGTCTTTTGACTTGCTATAAATAAGGATGTCATCAAAATATACCACCACAAACTTGCCTGTAAAAGGCATGAGAACTTGATTCATTAACCTCATGAAAGTGCTAGGGGCATTGGTTAGCCCAAAAGGCATCACCAACTACTCAAATAATCCATCTTTAGTTTTGAAAGCAGTCTTCCACTCATCTCCCGACCTAATTCGAATTTGGTGATAGTCACTTCTAAGAACAATTTTAGAAAAAATTACTGCCCCATTAAACTAATCTAACATATCATTGTTGTGGTCTAAACAAAACAATATAAATTAAATTCCATCTAGATCAACTAGAGGCGAGCGTACCCCTTTGACAAGTAATATAATTAAACGATACAAAATTACTCAAACGATCAAGAATTGATTGATTTGAAAATATAATAAAGTAGCAAATCAAGGAAATATGTAAAATGCAAAGTATGAATTAAAAATAACTAGACTTAATCAAATGACAGAAATTAGCTAAGGTATCATATTTCAATTAGATTAGACACTCAAACTTGTAACGGTGGATTGATTTAGGAATTACTTCACTTAAGCAAGTTGAACCCAAAGCTCATAGGAAATTCCGTTCTCTTCTAAAG
This sequence comes from Erythroxylum pedicellare, assembly GCA_027563575.1. NCBI lineage: Eukaryota > Viridiplantae > Streptophyta > Magnoliopsida > Malpighiales > Erythroxylaceae > Erythroxylum > Erythroxylum pedicellare. The sequence goes on along the minus strand of JAOQMP010076371.1, from coordinate 2,304 downwards.
CTGAGTTACCCCCTTAGTTTATGGATAATTTGGAATAAAACGCTTTCAAAACAAGAAGCCTAAAATTAAGTTCGTTAATCCTAGGTATCATCACACAAGATCCTAAGGTTGGTCTATACTTTAGTCTCAAGTATATTGCTTGATTAATTTTCTGACAAATTAAATCTCATTGGTTATGACATTCAATCATCTAAGGCCTTAATCTAGGTGATCAAGCTAAATTAGGACTAAATATGCATTCAATCAAGAAAAAATCAATACCACAAAATTGTCCTAATCTAATATCAATCCTAACCTCAACCAAAAAAACTTACTCATACATATTCATCAATGTAACACAAATCATGGTCATAATATATATTTGCATTGATTAAATCCATAAAAATAAAAATAAGTAATAAAAAATTAAATCCCAGCAAAACTGTGGCTTTTAGGATTGAAAAATGTTTTGACCAACATTCCAACGTTCAACTCTCTCCTTCGTTCCTCTGCTTCCTACCACCGCCAACTTCTCTTCATTCATTCCTATATATTGATATGACAATTAAACCTTACGTTCCACTCCTATTCACGCATGACCATGTTGTCTTCGTTCCTCTACTATCTCCTTCGCCAGCTTGTCTTCTTTCTTTCCTATGTATTGATGTTTTAATAAAAGTTTTTGGTCCACCCTTATTCACACTCACTCACACTGTCGTTCCTCTCACTATCACCGCTAACTTCTCTTTTCTTTTCTCTGTATATTGGATGTCCCTTTTGGTCCTTTGTCCCACTCTTCTCATTCACATTTTAACCACCTATTCACACAAAAGTCCCCTCTCTTTTTCACGCATAAACCCTCATTCTTGTCTTGGCCAAAATGTTAACGTTTTTAAGTGGACAAAAAGTTAACATTTTTTATCCTCGCTTCCTTTAAGATCTTTTCTTGATTTAGACTTTTAAAGGTTCCAAATATGATGTGTGCCTAAAATTAAAAAAAATAACTTTTAATTAGTGCAATTTAAACATTAAATGGGCATGAGTTTATCAAATTATATATCTAAAATCAATATAAAATGCCCATTAGCATCGACCTACCTTCGTTTATGGGTAGTCACTTCGCTCGAGCTAGACATCTTGATGATACCAAAGGATTTCTAACAATGTTCTGATACCACTTGTAATAGGCTTGGACAATGCTCATTCGGTACTTGATTATGTGATATGTGCTTAATTGTTGATATATTTAATCATTTACACTTAGCAATTATTGACATGAAAATGCTTAAGATACTCACTTTAATTCATATATAATTTTAAGTACAATTTGGAAGCAAATAAATTGAAGTAAGTCGAAAGTACTGCATTTGGGTTATTTGCTGAAGATCAAATTTTACTTGTCTTCATGAAGCAAGAAGAAGAAAATTAAAAGACAAGAAAAATGGAACACAAAGAAGAAGAAAATTTTCAAAGCAAGCATCTGAAAATTAGCTCAAAACGATAGCACATTTTGGAGGCAAGGAACGCTATCTGTGAAACGTCTACATTTCATGTAGACATTCGGCGTAACGCAGACTTTATTTGTGTTTCAGGCGATGTCTGGATAATGCAGATAGTCACTGCGTTTAAGGCAGACAGCTACGTTAAACGCAGCGTGTTAGGCGTTTTTTTCCCAAAAATGCACAGGAGAGGCGAATAAGAGAGGAGTTGCATACTTAAATTGTCTAATCAGTCAACAGTAGAAGAAACAACGCAGAGAAGAGGGGCGTGTGTAAGAGGTCTACGTTTAACGCATTTTTCTGCGTTAAACGCAGACGAGGGAGAGCGTAGGAGAGCAGCTAGCATGGAATAGTGGAAGGGACATTTATTCATCCCATCAGTGAACAGTACATTAAGAGGAGAGTTGTGGTAATGAAGGAGAAGACAAGGGCTTTTTGGCTAGGGATTAGAATGGGGAGCTGAAGCATTTTTCGGGAAAGACCCATGAAAAGCTAGACATCTTCATGCCAATTCAGAGGTGACATCGATGCCAACGACCTGGGATAAGTAGTTTTTATTATTTTGTTTTTTTCTCTCATTAGGAATTGATTGTGTTATCCTATGATAATTGATTTAGGTTTTGTGTGTGGATAATCGGATTTTCGTTATTGTTTGGTTATTTGTGTATAAACCCATTGGTTATTGTGAGATGATGATTTTAATGCATTCATTGAATCGTTAATTGCAAACCCATTGCTAGAATTTCAATATAATCAGTAATTGTTATATTGAAATTCATACGTAGCGACTAATGATTCGTAATCATTAGGGATAACATGACCTAGG